>CANXYC012556743.1:0-42497 GCA_948193065.1 Aleurites moluccanus | reverse complement strand
ATAGAGTCTCAAACACTCTCTATCACAATTTTTTTTTAAAATTTATATATATATATATATATATATATATATATATATATATATATATATATATATATATATATATATATATATAAGAAAGAAAGAGAGGTGATAATAATTATGGAAGGTGGTCAAGTTAGTAAAAATCAGTAGTGAGTGCAGATAATAGCAGAGACATGAAGACATGTACAGTAGAGTCACAGATTCTACTGTACAAAGCTATGAATTTGCCATAGAATTGCCTAATACTCTCTCTCTATCTCTCTCTTTCTTTCTCTGTCAAGATAATATATATATGGAGTAGGTCAGTCTCTCTGAGAGCTTCGACTAGCACTACTAACACTTTGATCGAGCCTCTTTTGTCAGGGAGAAATATATAAGGGGACCACTTTTTTTATTTTTTATTTTTTATTTTTCTTTTACTGTTTTTGGGGTTTCACCCAAAGAGCTTCCTTTTTTCCCTTTTCAGAGACCATCTACAAACAGATACTACCATACAAATTTTCAGGAGTACCTCAATCTCTCTCTCTCGCTTTCTCCCACTTTATAATTCCCTACTTATTATTATTATTATTATTATTAAATATTAAGGCATGCCTATAGCTTATATAGCTAACTGTTTATGATCATCATCATCATCATCATCATCATCAGCCTTTCTTAATTTGTTTGGCTTTTCTTATCATCTTTTTCTTTTCTTTTATGTCTCAATTATCCCTTTTTTCGTTTCTTTAAAATCTGTGTTTGCTAGCTAGCTAGCTACCATGCATGCATGGATTCATTCTCCAAAGTCCACTACTTTAATATTATTTTACTACTATGAATTTTGATTCTATGGCAATGTCGTAATTATATTCAAAATTGAAAGATTATATACGAGTTTAAACTCTTTTTGAGTAGTAAAAAACACAATATTATTCATATAATCACATTTTGTGATTAATTAGATCCTCATGATCCAAAAAAATTTAATTAATACTGATAACTGATATAAATTTAAGATAATTCTTCTTAAAAATTAGCTATTAGGGAAGAAGAAACCATTTTTTTTCTATTAACCTCTTAACTTATTTGTATTTAATAAATTACAGACTTTTCACACATATTGTACCCTTAACCTATAATTTGTTTATTTAGTTTTCAATATAGAAAATTTTCCGAATTTAAAATGATGACAAATTAACTATTTATATGTGTGTGAAGATATTTCATCGAAATAGGATATATATATATATATATATATATATATATATATATATCCTATTTCTTCTTTGAGCTTGCCCAGTCTCAAAATAGGTTTTTTGTTGCATCATATATGCATGATATCCTCTGTATTTCTTGATTTGAGGTTTTGCAATTCTTGCATGCGGTGGGGGAATGGTTTATGAATAATATATATGTGATTATTATTTAATATTTAACTATAAGTGTGTGCACAGTACATATAAGAGATCAACCTAAAATGCCTTTTAAAAATAATATAATTAATTTTAACAGTATATGTACCAGAACAGGGATAAAATAAGACTATATATATAAAATATAGTTTAGGTATGTTTTGTTTATGATTTTGATTGAATAATGAACACAACTAGTATATTATTTTATGTAAGATAAAAAAATTTAACTAAAATTTAGAATACCATTTTTCTTTACTTAAATAAAATAGCTTTAAAAAGAATGAGAATATTAAAATTAAACATTTGCTTTTGATCTTATGCATTACAAGGTAAGCATTCAAACAACAAAATTTGTGAAAAATTCAGTGATTTTCAGGAGTTTTGAATTTGAAACTTCTTACTCACTCTCCACAATCTTAAAAGAATTAAAAAAAAAAAAAGATCGCATCTGATTTGTAAATTTCATGACGAGCTATACACTTTAATTTTCATTTATACTAAATAAAGGCAGGCCAGACAGCACATAAATTATCATTCAAAAGGAAAAAAATTGGGAAGATTATTCGTTCCATTAGCCATCCAACTTGATCACCTTATCCAAATGGTATTGATCGAAATGAATTTTTTTAATTTTTAATTTGAGTTGGATTCAGGTGGGTAATTGAATCATTGGTCCCAAATTCGATCTAATTATATATATTATATATATATATATTTTATTTTTTTTATCATATTTACATTAAATTTATATATTTATAATTATTTTTTATTTAAAATATAAATTTTATTTATGGATATATAAAAAAAATATTTATATATAAATATATACATTTAAAATCCATCTTGCTTTATTCTACAACAATCGAATTTAAATTTTATAAAACTCATCTCAAATCCAATTCGTTGGCATTCTTAAAATAAAGAGTACTTATAAGCCTTTTATAATTATTAATTATTATAATTATAATTATTAAAGTTTATGAACTCGTACACACGTGTGTTTATAAGTAAGTATTAAAATTTATTTATATAAAATAAATTAGCTTATGTTAAATTTAATACTTATTCATTTATAAATTTTTTATATATTTTCTTAAAATAATTTGTATTCATAGTAACTAAACTATAGTTCAAATTTTAATATGGTCATATACGTAATTTTTTCAATATTAAAGTTGCTAAACAAATTAAAAAATTATATTGTAATTTTCAGACGAAATTTCAGCCAGATTTATTGATATAGCCGGCAAGCAACCCAATCAGATGTTGACTCACAAAAAAAGTACCACATAAGCAATGCAACATCAACTTAACATATAATCACTGAACTATAGGTCAAATTCTAATATGATCACGTATGTATTTTTTTCATTATTATAGTTACTAAATAGATTTGATAATTTTATTATAATTTTCAGGCAAATTTCCAACGAATATTTTAAAACTATTGATTAAGAATGATTATTTCAGATAAAATATAATTATAAAATAATTATATTAAAAAAAAATAAATAAATTAATATAAAAATGAATTGGATTAGAAAAAAGAAAAGATTTTGATAGAGTTATATTTCGTTACAATCACTATCATTTCAAATGATAAGTTATAATATCTATTTTTTACTCATTTATTTTATTTTTAAATATATTTATTTAATATTATCTAAATTTTTAATTTTTAAAGATACTTGTTAAAAAAATTATTAGCAGAATTAATTTTTTTTTAATTAAAAATTTAGAATTCATTTTAATTTTGTTAAATAATATATTTATTGTTAATAAGTGACAAAAAGTCTCATATAAGAGTTTTACGTTTGTAATGAAGAAATAATAAGAAAAAATAGTAAGAAATTAGTATATCAATATCATTAGACAATATATCACAATTTAAAATTTTTATCCATATTTCATTCTATAAAAAATAATGAGACATGATAATTTTTTATATTTTTGACATTTAATTTATAACAAATTAAAATCAAATAATAATAATTTGATTTTACAATATTGATATTATTTATATAATTGTGAATTCTATTTTTTTTTAATATTAAGCGGATAAATTAAATCTGAATATATTTTTTATATGATTATATATTTTATTATTTGATTATATTTTAGTGTGTTATAAATTTTAATTTTAATTAAAAAATAAATTGATTAATTTTTCATGTTTTAATTTTTAAGTTATCTAAATTGACCTAAAAATTATAATAGAAGTATCAAGTTTGTTTAATGAGTATAATAATGAAAAAAATACGTATATGACCATATTAAAATTTGATCTATAATTTAGTAATTATGGAATTGACTGATGTAACATTTTTTTTGTGAGTCAGCATCTGATTGAATTACTTGGCAACCACATTAGCAAATTCACTCAGAATTTCGCTTGAAAACTGCAATATAATTTTTTAATTTATTTAATAATGAAAAAATTACGTATGTGACCATATTATAATTTGGTCTATAATTTAGTGACATTGGATATAAATTACCCTATTTTCTTATTATTCGATGTTTGATACTTATCTCAACACACTCCCTCAAGTGCGACCAGACTTGTTTCATAGTCTAACATCAATAAATCGATTGATACTTGCTCATAAATAGACCGATTGTCATTCTTTTTCAGTTTTAGTTTAGACTGATATCATCACTAGTTCACAACGGGAGTTTGACTATAAGTCTTAAGATCTAACCCGTTTGGGTATGAAACTCTGATACTATATTAAAATCCATAAACTCGTACATACATGGACTTATAAATAGGTAAATATTGAAATCCACTGTTGCTAATTGATAATAAAGATCAACTCTTCTATTTTTCTGTATATTATTCTTTACATAGGCTTCTTATATATAGATAATTAATCCCTAACTAGGAAATAAACTACCTAGGAGATAAACTAAAAAAGGATCCTTATATTACTAAAATTACTCTAATACTTAAATATACAAAGACTCCTATTTAGAAAGACTCATAAAAAAGAAAGACTCCTATTTAGGCTCTAATTGACAGCTCATGTTAACACTCCCCCTCAAACAGGTGAAAAAATGTCTTTGATACCCAGCTTGACAAGTAAGCTGTGGAATGCTCAACTCGATACAGCTTTGGTAAGTATGTCCGCCAACTGGTCTTCAGATTTGACAAATGGAAAACTTACCACCCTATCATCCAGATTCTGCTTAATAAAATGCCTGTCAACTTCAACATGTTTAGTGCGATCATGTTGAACTGGATTGTGGGAAATCGCAATCGCAGCCTTGTTATCATAAAATAACCGCATCTCTGACTTAGGTGAAAAATCAAGTTCTGTCATCAACTTCTTCAACCACAAAAGTTCACATAAACCCTTAGCCACCCCCTGAAACTCAACTTCAGCACTAGACAAAGCCACTACTTTCTGCTTCTTGCTCCTCCATGTAACCAAGTTCCCCCTCACAAACATGAAGTAGCCTGATGTTGATCTCCTATCCGAGGTATCACCAGCCCAATCGACATCTGTAAAACCTTCCACTTCAAGATGATTATTGTTAGCAAAAAATAACCCTTTCCCTGGTGCAGACTTCAGATAGCATAAAATCTGAACTACAACATTCATATGCTTCTTACTAGGAACGTGCATGAACTGACTTACAACTCCTACAACATATGTAATTTCAGGTCGAGTGTGTGAAAGATAAATCAGTCTTCCTACTAACCTTTGATATCGGTCCTTATGGGTTGATACCTGATTAGAGGATTCTCCAAGTTTATGATTCTGTACTATGGGGTTATCAGCTGGTTTGCAATCCAACATCTCCACATCAGCCAATAAGTCCAACACATACTTCTGTTGAGATAAGAAAATACCCTTCTTCGATCTGGCCACTTCAATGCCCAAAAAATATTTCAAGCCTCCCAAGTTCTTCATCTCAAACTCATTTGCCAGTTTCCTTTGAAGTTCGGCAATCTCCTCAAGGTCATTCCCTGTAATGATCATATCATCTACATATATAATTAATGTTGTCACTTTGCTATGTTGTTGTTTCAGGAATAAGACATGGTCTGAATTACTTTGATTGAACCCATACCTCTTCATTGCATAGCTAAATTGACCAAACCAAGCTCATGGAGATTGCTTCGACCCATACAACGACCGCTCAAGTTTGCACACCACTTCTGATTTGTCAGCACATGCATATCCTGGGGGGATCTCCATGTAGATCTCTTCTTCCAGATCTCTTCTTCCAGATCTCCATGTGAGAATGCATTCTTCACATCAAATTGATGCAAGGGCCAGTCCAAATTTGCTGCAAGTGATAATAGTACCCGCACAGTGTTCAATTTTGCAACCGGAGAAAATGTTTCTTAGTAGTCCATCCCATAGGTTTGGGTATATCACTTTGCTACCAGACGTGCCTTGTACCTCTCAATAGACCCATCTGTTGTATACTTGATGGAAAAAACCCATTTGCATCCTACCACCTTCTTTCCCTTGGGCAACTCTACAAGTCTCCATGTCTCATTTTTCTGGAAAGCCTCCATCTCTTCTTGCATTGCGTGAACCCACTTGGGATCCATCAACGCTGCCTGTATTCCACCAGGAACTTTATTTGCAGAAACATTTGAGACAAATGCCTTCAAAGATCTCGACAATCGTTTTGTCGAAACATAATTCGTGATAGGATACTTCGACCTTCGTTCCTCCACATCTGGTGAGTACCTATTAGGAGCCTTGCCACGATTATACCTATCGGGCAATCTATAACCAACATGCACATCAGTATCAGCAAATAAATTCTTTGTGGTAGGAGAACTTACCTCAGGAGTATCCTCAGGGGAATTGTCAGGTACTGAAGAGGGGGTATTTTGAAGTGGAGATAGCTATCCTTGAGTATACTGATGTGTTTCTTGCCCCAAATCAACTTGATAGGCAAAATCTTCTGCACACTTTTGCCCACTTTCCCATATCCCACCATTAGTCGTGGTCACTTTATGGCTCGTAACTGTTGCCTGCTGCAGCATCCCAAGCCGCATGTCACCAGCCTCCATGTCAGCCCTCGTGTCACCAGGTGCTAGTGGTGCGGAGCCATGAGTGTTCGAAGCAACATCCACCTGTACCCCATCTTTTTCCGAAGCAAAATCAGTTGTCCCAACTCCTGCCATCAGACCACCATCACCGTCCCACCAATTTGACCTTTCACCACATATCTCCCCCTGAAAGGTACAATGGAGTGTGGGAAAAAAAAAAAATCAGACTCCAAGAAGGTGACATCCATTGTGACATGGGTTTTCTTGGTAGCCGAATCGTAACAGCGGTAGCCTTTCTGATGAGTGCAGTAGTCAACAAAAGCACACTTCACAGCACATGGATCAAGTTTGGTCCGTTGGGTCTTGTGAAGATAAACATATGCCACACACCCAAACACTGATGGAGGCAGTGTCATTACTGAAGGAAGAAAAACATGTAAGGCAAGTGCTTGAAGTGGAGTCTTAAAGTTTAGCACACGAGATGACATCCTATTCATCAAATATACAGCTGTGATCACGACGACATCCCACAAATGGGAAGGAACATGACCACCTATAAGGAGTGCCCGTGCTATCTCGAGAATGTGGCGGTTCTTCCTCTCGGCAACACCATTCTGTTGGGGTGTTCTAGTACAGGATGTTTCATTTATGAGTCCATGGTCCCGAAAGTAAGTGGCAAGATGCTGGTTAATGTATTCTCCGCCATTGTCACTACGAAGGATGCGGATGAGAGTCCCAAACTGTGTTGCAATCATTCGATGAAACATAGGGAATATGGAAGCCACTTCATCTTTATGTTTCATCAAATAAACCCAGGACATCTTGGTACAATCATCTACAAACGTCACAAACCAACGAATACTAGATAAAGTAGTAATTGGTGAAGTATCCCATACATCTGAATGAGCCAAAGAAAATGGACTGGTACTTTTATTAAAACTCAAAGGAAAAGAGACATGGTGACTCTTGGCCAAAATACATGTCTTACATTGGAAGTCAATGTCTGAACAATTACAAAACAAATCTGGAAATAAAAGCTTTAAATACCCAAAAGACAGGTGTCCTAAGCGACGATGCCATAACCAAATTGCTTTCTCTTTATTACTAGACTCACTGCTTGTGTGATGTGCTCGGTCAGCCTGGAAATCATCAACATAGTACACCCCCTCTTGGTACCACGACCAATAATCTCCTTCGTGAGGATATCCTGAAATAAGCAAAAAGACGGATACATGAGAACACAACACTGCAATGCATCAGTAAGTTGGCCAATAGAGAGTAACCGGTTAGATAGAGATGGCACTAGTAAAGTGTTAGATAATGATAAAAATGGTGTAAGAGAAACATTGTCAGCCCCAGTGACAAGATAGCTGCTGCCATTGGCATTATAGATACTTTGTCTCCTCAGAGTAGTCCAGCATATAAGATCATTAAGGTTAGGTGTCATGTGATCCGTTGCCCCAGAATCAACAATCCACTCCTCCCCACCACTTGGAAAAGTACTGAGAAGTGCACACCTAATGTTACCTTCAAGAGCAACAGCAGGGGTATTAGTGGTGTCTACCAGCGGCACCAAAGAGATAGGTGGAAGTATATGTGGTGAGGTCCCAATAGCCAATGATGCGTGCCCATGTCCTATAATATTTTTTGTCTTTTTCTTGGTCTGCAACTCCTTCCACCAATCCGGATAACCATGCAGTTTAAAATAAGTATCTTTGGTATGTTTGGAATTACCACAATGGATACAACCTCCTGGATTTGATGTTTTAGCCTTTGGTCCATTATTAATCTTCTCTCCCCCTAACGTGGCACTAGGAGTCATCTGGAGAGCTTTGGGGTCAACATTCGCCTCGGATAAACGTAAAGCACCCATCCCACCACGTGTCACCACGGCTGTCGCAGTGCTAGAGGATTCGGTGGATGACAACATAACTGCTTGGTGTATGTCCTCTCGCCTTACCCGAGCATAGGCTTGCTCCACCGTCGGGAAAGAATACATTTGTATCACATCAGCCCTGACATTGTCAAGGCGGTCATCGAGCCCATCTAGGAAGAGATATACACGGTCTTCCTGCACAAGAGCATTGTAGCGGTCAATATCACGAGGGCATGTCATAGGATTAGGCCTTCAAAAATCAACCTCCCGCCATAAACCCTGAAGATCATTATAATACTTCTCAATCGGACTGCCTGCCTGCTTCCGTCGAGATAGGCGTCGCTTTAGATCATACACCTGAGAAACATCGGTGCCATCAAAGTAGGTAGTAGCCACCGAATCCCATACTGCCTTTGTTGTGGGGAAACAGATAAAGTTGCCAATTAATGTCGGATCCATAGAATTGAGGAGCCATCCTTTAACTATAGATTCATTGGTTTGCCATTTTCGAAAACTTGGATCAGTCGGAGGTGGTGCAGGAAGGTCCCCATTAATATATCCCAATTTATTTTTCCCGGAGATATACACCTCAACAATTTGGGACCACAAATTGTAATTACGACCATCCAACTTGATTGCAATATGTGGGGCAAATGTGTCAACAGGAGAGGATGAGGGCCGATGTTGATTAGTCACGATTTGTGTCAGTTTGGCGGTTAAGGGTTCAAGAAGTGCATCAGTAGTAGACGTCCCTCCAAGGGTCAAGTGCGGTATGACAGCACCTTAAGGATTTGCAGCACCTCCAACGAGAGGAACCATCTCAGCTGGTGGGCTGTGATCTGCCATGAGTCTCAGTAATGGAACAATCAAAGCGGCAACCGCACGAAACCACCATGCGGCTACGACAATCTACACTGAAGAAGGAGAGTTGATCGATGACAGAGTCCCTAGATCATGCTCTGATACCATATTGCTAATTGATAATAAAGATCAACTCTTCTATTTTTCTGTATATTATTCTTTACATAGGCTTCTTATATATAGATAATTAATCCCTAACTAGGAAAGAAACTACCTAGGAGATAAATTAAAAAAGGATCCTTATATTACTAAAATTACTCTAATACTTAAATATACAGAGTCTCCTATTTAGAAAGACTCCTATTTAGGTTCTAATTGACAGCTCATGTTAACATCCACTTACACAAAATCAATTAACTTATACTAAATCCAACACTTATTCAACAACAAACCTCATTCCCTAAAATTTATGCCAACAAATAAAATATCAACTAAAGCCATAACATATATAAGAAATTATTAGATAGGATATGAGCATACACCTCTTACTCATATTAGAGTGAACACATATGGATATGACTACATAAAAATTACATATGGAAACCACTCCAATATTAATAGGAGAAATATATTTATGTTTTATCTAATAATTTCTCAAAGATATATAGCTGATACAATCAGAAATAGCAACAATACAAAACTTGATTTCATAGCAACAAATTGCACAATAATTAAGTAATTAGTAATTAATCCAAAAATTAAGATTAGTTTGTATATATATATACAACCTTTACCAAGTATGCACTAACACAGCCTTGCTGGTTGACAAAGGGCAGGGATTTCATGTGTCCCCAATTGAAGGACTGAAAGCTGTGAGCCTGTGAACCCATGGCCCAATATATTTTGTTTGTTTCTATTCATCTTCTAGCTAAAAAGCAAACCCTAATGTTCCAAGAATTTGAACTGGTTGCTTCTCCTGACAATGTTCCTCATTAATCAACTATAGTATATATATATATAATGATTTTTTGATCTGAAATTAAAATATAATAACTAATATAAAAAAAAAAGAATTCAAGTTGGTGTGGAGGGGTAAAAAGAAAAATTACTGTCTGATTCATCTTGTAACTTGTAATGAAAAAAAACAGTGCCCAGGTACAAGAAATTATATCATTCTTGATAAAAGGGCAATATATATTATTAGATTGAGCACTGTTAATTATTAATTTCTTTGTACTTTATAGTTCGTATATCCTTTTATACTCTTTACAAGATGTTTGACTATAGCTGACTAATTAGAGCTATTTTTTTTTTATAACTTAAACATTCTAAGATATACTCGAATCAATTTATGTATATATTAAGACTAAATTCAAAAATATATTTTTACGCTGGACTGATATATTTAAAAGTTAATAATTGGATGCTAACTTTAAAAATCAAATTTTGATTAGTAAAATGAATTAATTTTTCTTATCAACCAATCTAATTATTAAAGCCCTTATTATATAATTATAGTATATTTGTAGATTATTAGTTGATAAATAAATTTATATATATACACACATATAGTCAGAAATAAAGAGTACTCTTAATCAAAGTGGAGCTATAAAATAGCTGAGAAAGGCATGCAATGTACATACAATGTGATCCTGCCAGGCAAATTCACCACCAAAAAGAGAGAAATTCCAGCTAAGACCTGTCACAGTTTGGTCTGTTCCTTTGGACCTCGTTTGCAAATTGTTTCTCACTTTTTACAAGTAGAATTGGCTCCTTTTCTCTTTCAATTTTTATTACCTTAAATCCATGTTTGTTCCACCTTTTAATTGAGAATACATGGTAATTCTTGAAATAGGATTTTATTTTAATTTTTTATTTATTTATAAAGAATCTAAATTTTGTGAGGTTTTTATATTCAAAAAGACTTATCTTGTAAATTTATTCATTTTAAATGGAAAAAAGAATATTTTATAAATGAGTTATACAACAAATAAAATTAAAAATAAATAGTTTTGATGAATCTGTTTAAAAAATATGTGTCTAATTATAATTATTATCTAGTACAATTTCATGTTAACATTTTCATTCCCATATATTAGCTCTCATTTATGAGTTATTTTATTTAATTCGTCGATTATATTGTATAACATAATTATTTTAAATATAATTTTTAAGATAATCATTAAATTTATACTATTTAAAATAACTATAATATAAATTTTATGCTATCACTTTTTTTGTAATTGTTAATATAATTTTATGTGATGATTTTATTTATAAAATATTAAATAATTATTCAAATATTACTTAATTATACTAGCTATTTGAAAAACTAAAATATTCACATTCACAAGGAAAAAAAAAATCATTACAAACATATACAAAAATAAATTAATTATAATTTTTTAATCTATATTTTTCTTTGTAAATTAAAATAAAATGAAAAATCTTATAAGATGCATGATAGTTTTTTTTTAATAAATATATATTTAGTAGTTAATATTTGTTAAAAAAAATATAAATTTAACATAGATTAAATATAAGATATTAAATGAATTTATATATAATTGAGTTTTCTAATCTCAATAGCTGGCTTTTAAAATTAATATTTTTAATATTATATAAACTCTTAACATTTATAAGATAAAATCAGAACATGAAAATGATTCATGCACATATCCCCTGTTTAAGTATAATTCGGTATATTTTGAATTCAATTTGGTTTCAATTTCGTCCCGTAGTGGATTTCATTCAATTATTTTTTATCTGGTGATAAATTTTTAAATTTATTTTTCACTCATATTGGACTTTCAGTTGTCATCCTTCATTATAAATTTATAAGTGTCAACTAAATTTAATAAAAAATTATCTTCATCCAATTGTCACTTTAGAGAAATGTTAAAAATATAAGGGAATATTACACAAATATATATTTTTTTTTTACTTTTTTTTTTTTTTAATTTTAAGGTTGTTTTTTTTTTACTGTTTTTTGGTATATGTTTAGTATATATGTAATATATTTTTGGTATATGTTTCGTATATATCGTATTTTTTAAAAAATATATTTTATTTTTTCAATATTTTTAAAAAAATTTCAAAATATAAATCTCACGTGAACTAAATATAAAACTTTTGAAATTAACATTCCTAAAATTATATAAATTATTAATATTTATAAAAATAACATATTAATTAATAATAACAATCACTAAAATTTCATCAAATTTCAAACAAGCATTCATCAGTTAACAATCATATTAGTAATAACCACTATGTATCTATCATCAATAATTAGTAGCTACCAAATCTAGCCATTGCTATTTCTCTATTTCAACTTGAATTCTTAAATAAAATCTAATTATTTGGATGAAAATTGATTTGATTTGATTGAGAAAAGTTTGATCGAGTTAGATATTTTAATATTTATTGTGATTCAATATGACGGATCCAATGAATTTAAATTAATCCGATTTAATAAATTTAAGTCCGAATACTAGGATCGGTTCATCGGATTATTTGACTTTGTTTTTTTAACAGCTCTAGTTATCGTGGCAGCTGTGAAATGGCTGCTTAATTTTGTTAGCAGAAATTCTCGCTTTGCATTATGGTTTCGAAATGGCTGAAGATGCTGTAGTGAGAAATCTGGAGGCGGAGAGTGATTGCAAGCCAAGCTGTAAATGGAGGTGCCTGCCAAGATCCTTACTAAGAGCACAGGTGATGGTTCAAGACGTCCAACGGCTTGCTTCCCAATGCCATGTTTGTTCTTTTAAATTTGTTCCTAGCATTGCTAATAAGGTAGCTGATGCTCTCACTACCATTCTTTAGATGTAGATGAAACAATTTGGATGAAGGAAGTGTCGTCTCTAGACTCTAGTTATTCTTTTGTCTGACATTTCTTATGAGGTTCCTTAATGAAAGGTTCAGATAACATTCTCAAAATAATAATAATAATAATAATAATAATAATAGAATTACATTAAAAAAAAAAAGTAAAGCTCATAAATATTCATTTTATTAATAAAAAAATAAAAAAGAACAACCAAAGTAAAAGAAACACACCAAGATGATAATTGAATATAAGATACGGACAATTGGCCCGATATTTATTTCCCTTCCATGCTAAAAGAAAAAAAAAAAGTTATCCAATCTATCAACGAATAATTTTGACTTAGTAAGACCCATCTCGAAACTTCCCGATACAAATCTAATTAATTAACCATTATTTGTATCAATTGGTGAAATTAAGGACGGTAGCATTCGGCTGAGTAGCCTTGGCAGCCGGAGTTGGTTCAACAGTCGGAGAAGGAGTCACCAGATTTCCCAAAAGCTCAACCGGCAAATCAGAAATACCCTTCAAATAAAAAGTATAAAAAAGCTTATAAGGAAAAACAATTTGCTGCAATTTAACCTGTCCGTATACTCCTTCAAAGATTCCTGATCCACCAGTAATTGCAAGATACGTATCTTGATAAGTTAGATAAGGTCCTTGAACTGATATATGGCCATAGTTACCAAAGTAAAAACTGTAAGTTGCTTCATATCTATCCCCTTTCTTTTCAGGCACGTGCTGGATTAGCACACAGAGACCAGCAGTTATGCCTAATCTTTTTGTTAAGTCTCCTGAGTAGAGCTTATTGGTGAATGGCACAAGATCTCCTAATGATAATTCTGGTTTCTTACTCAATTTTAGAACTGCTGGGCTGTCCCTGTCTTTCTCGTTGATTTCATATACATTTAGTTCTTGAACTTTCACTGTAATAAAAGAAAAGCAAATACATAATGCTAAATTTGGTTTGTCTTTATTTTGAATTCGAGGTCCTTATCTATTATATATTATAACGAAAATTTCTACTAATTTTCACCAAAATTTATGAATATAAAAGAGAGTACGATTTTGGTATCAAATTAAAACAATAATATTATTTAAATCAATTTGAGATTATGTAAGTTATTGAATTATTAGTTCAGTGTAAAATTTTTTTAACAACTTATGTGAATATTTTTATAGGAATTTTTCTGACAGGTGGGTTAAAAGAAAAATATAAGTAATTTGATATAAATATTAGTTAAATTAAAAAAAAATTTAATCGAATATATT
Source organism: Aleurites moluccanus (assembly GCA_948193065.1). NCBI lineage: Eukaryota > Viridiplantae > Streptophyta > Magnoliopsida > Malpighiales > Euphorbiaceae > Aleurites > Aleurites moluccanus. The sequence goes on along the minus strand of CANXYC012556743.1, from coordinate 28,284 downwards.
TCGTTATAATTATTACTATATCAAGTCAAATATTATAATTTTCACTTTCACTTTTTTACTTTATTTTTAAACTTATTTATTTAATATTATTTAAATTTTTAATTATAAAGGCATTTAGCACATAATACATGAGTTATAATTTATATGTTATGTCAGAAAATTACCGGATATAATATGATACTGTTATATACTCAAAACTAAATTTCTGTAATTCGGAGGAAATAATTCTTTTTCCCTTTTAGAATTTCTCATGTTAAAAATAAAAAATAAAAAATTTAAGGACATATATATAGCTAATTACCGCTCTTTGGAGAGTCTGGTGAGGATTTGGGCTTGTCGAAGAAGAAAGCAGTGGTGGCAATGGTCCTTGACCTTCTTGTTGCTGACAAATGTTGATGATGATAAGATTTGGAGAGTTTGAAGAATTGAGTTGGGAAGAGTTGTTGGGATTGAACAAAACCCAATTGCTTTAGGGAGTGAAGAGGAGATTGAGAGTTTAGGTTAGGGACTTTGAGAGAAGAAATTGCCTTGAGAGAGCTTGTGAAGGCCATTGATGAATGAGGCAGGAAGCTACCCAAGTTTAAGAAAAAGGACTGGATTTGTGTTATGTCTTTGATTACTATATTGCAATTGAATGAATGTTACATATATTTATATGCATCACCCATTTCTTCCCCAACACTGTATTATTATTATTATAAATATTTCAAAGATTTGAAAGTTCTAACAGATAGAATTCTAAGCACATGTAAAATTTCCAGAAAAATACTTTGATATCACGTTTTCCGTGTAATTAAATACCATTTTAAAAACCAAGTTTGGTATCCCTTAAATTATCACTCAATTCCAATCTGAATTTAACAATGACTCAATATAATGACGGAATACCAAATAATTTATATAAAAAAATATATTATTTAAAAAAATAAATTTAGTAACGATTCATTTTCGAAATTAAATATAAACATTTTAATTTTAATTAAAATTAAATTAATTCAAAAAATAACTCAAACGGGAAACAATCCTACAGAACATTAGTGTAGCCTTGTCTCTTATTTGAATCTAACGTTCATAATCATAAAGGGATTTTAGGGTAAAATGAGAAGATAGAAAAAAAAAAAACAGCCTATTTAATATGCACACCGAGATATAACCAACAGTAAGAGTATATTTTCTTGAGTAATATTTTTTTTAATCCAATTTAGACCGATTAAATTTAATCCCATAACAAATCAAACAAAAAAAAAAATCTTTTATAATGTACATACTAAGTATCTAGGAATTTAATTAAGGTGATGAAATGGGGTGAATTAGTAAAAGAAGGGCTAATAATTATATACACTGTGAAATCTGAGATTTTATTTATTTTTCCCATGTAACAAAATAAAAAATCAAGGTTTATTTGGCTGAACAAAAGATAAAAAGCATCATATATCATTCTATTTATATTTCTATTAGACATTTTAAAAAAAAATAATAAAATTCATGTTGGAGTCTCCCCCTAATTGATCTCATAATGTTAGTATATTATACAATAAAAAAAAAAAAAAATTATTGCATCAGGATTACTACATGTAGCAACAATTTAAGAGTATATCAACGTAAAACCTTTGAAATTTTTATCAAATGGTTTTGATTTTAAATTCTAAATTAGAATATAAGGGTTTATGGAAAATTAAAAAAGCTACGTAGCTCTATCATTTAAAAATTTATGTATACTTATAAAAAGTTTGATTACGTGTACTTTTTTTTTTTTTAATTCAATATATGTAGTAAATAGTGGTATACATGTATATGACTATGAAAATAAAAAGTTGCATGTGTATATACATATGTATACATGGTAAAAATGATAGTGCCCGCTAAAAATCATGATCAAATCATTATTCTGTCCCATGTAAAAAAAAAACCTTATAGAAAGGGTATTCATTTATAAGTAAATATAATTAAGTTTAATTTATCATATTACTTATATATAAATTATTAAATATGTCCTTATAGTAAAACATTTTGAAATTAATTGTTAGTAAAACATTGCTTAATGCTCACAATTAGTCCCCAAAAAAAAGAGAAAAAGAGAGAAAAAAGCTCTTAATTATATGAAGTCACTTTCACCCATAAAAATCAGACCTAACCAGTAATTGTCAGATTTAGCCATCAGTAATGAAAAAAATTTTCTTGTTAATTTACGGGTCAACCAAGAGATTCTTGCAATTAAAAAAAAAAATCTTAGCAAACTCAAGAAATTGCTATATTCAAATGTGAAGAGCTTCGTGGAATGTACATATTTTGCAGAAAAATAAGAAATTGTATCACGTGCTGGATTTGTAAAAATTATAAAAAAACAGTTACATTGTTTTTGTTTTTGTATGAAAAATAAATTAGAAAATTAACGTTATACGAGCAGATGACCAGACTATTCTGATAGTAGAATGAGACGTAGAGAATGAATACCAAGCACGGAACTTGTTGGGTTAAATAATGCTCAAGTAGCCTAACTTTTGTTGTTGTTCAGCGTAGTTATACCAAGTTTATCGTCTGTAATTTATCATATGCAAATTACAACTTTAAAAGAGGGCGAAATTTTGATACTAGTAAAGTCAAAGCTAACTCTTAAATTTTTAAAATGTATATTGAATAATGACTTTGGGAGAAAACAGAAAGGAAAAAAATAAATAAATAGGAAAGTCCTCAACTTGATGATGATCAAAAGCAGAGTCTTATTCACTCGTGTCAATTATATAATTAGAAAAAAATGGTGTTTTTCATAACCTAAAAGGCATTGCATTTAGTCAATTTTTTTATGTTCCTGAAAATTCATGGGTAACATTTTTATCCACCCATTTAAATGATTTGAAATGACTACCACAAAAAAATCAAAGGAATAATAGAAAACCATCCAATTTGATGTAATTATAGACCACAAATACGGACCTCATGGAATCCAAAAACATTTCATGAATTTTAAGTTCTCCTACTTTAAACACATCAAAGCAAGTTGTGACGCAAGTTATACATGGATGAGTATAATCCCAAGTTTCAAGACCATTTTCCTGAAGCAGAAGTCTTGCGTAGGCTGCTTAAATAATTTAATGATCTATTTGCATAATAAAAATTTAAACCATGAATTTATATTTGAATCAAGTTTTTTATTTAAATTATTAAGATGATGTGAATTTAAATTTAATTCAAATTTTTAATAAAATTTAACCTTTCAAAAATTTAATATTTTAAATATTTTTTTTATCTAATTATTTCAAATCTATTATATTTATCTTTAACCATAAATACAAAATTTATAAATTTATAAATTTCAAATCATAAATTTAAAATATAAAATTTAAAATCAAGATTTCAAATCCAAATATATCACCTAACCTCTTGAAAGCAAACCCAATCAACAAGTCAGATCAGATTCCATGGATAGTAAGTTAGTAATAAAGAAGACGAGTATTTGAGCATCTCGAGCTAAAAAAAGATGTGAATGACGGGGACAACAAGGAGAGAGCAGTAAGAAAGAATTTCACAGCTCTAGATCTTTCTAAAGAGAACATGGAGAAAGTAGTAAGAAAGAATTCGACAGCTCTAGATCTTTCTGAAGACAGTTCTGAACCAAGTACAAGGGAGGAAATAATCTCTACAGTCGAACCCAGTTGGTTTGTGATGAAGGCTTACCAAATCCAAATATCCTATGATCATATTGGCGACCATACTAATTTACTCTGTCTGCCTAGACATTAAGAAACACAATTGGAAAATCAAGATTGTATATTTTAACAATCTTGAATGATTTGAAAATCACGGGAATCCATTTGAATGGAAATGGATTGGCGCTTTTATCAAAAAAGTATAATATGTGAAAAGAAATATTGAGGCCAAAAATATAATAATAAACATTATTTCATGATTTTGTTAAAATTTCTGCACCAGTTTTGGTAATTAAAATGGTATGCTCAAACTGTGCAGCAGGGCTGCCATCAGCTGTCAAAGTTGTCCAGTTGTCAGGCCATGTTACACACTCTATACTTCCCATCGTAAGAATTGGTTCTGTAGGGAAAAGATTAAAATGAATTATAATGATCCAGTATAAATGACAAAATAAGATCAATTTCCAGCACTGTATGTAATAAGATCAATCCAGTATAAAATAGCCAGCAAAGCAAAAGACGTGAATTTCCTCTACTGTCAGCTACAATGATATGGTCTAAGATAATGAAAAGGAAAAATCCTTGACCAGCACAAATTTGCAAGCCAGCATAACACCATATTTAATAATATCACAGGCGCACATATCACACTAAAGGGTTAAGAAATGAGAATGGATAGGTGGCAAACTAGAGCCAGTAAAAATAGTTCTCCAATCTTTAATTTCAATTAACAGATACAAGAACAATTTTTGCCAGATTATGCCCTTATTCTAAAATTGTGTCACTTATTTTGTGTTATTCAGGTTCAAATTTGAACTTTGAACCTTCATTCAGAAGGCAACAATCTACCTATCTTAGAAATGTAAAGTGTGTTTGCCTTTCCATTTACTAGCCAAACTATTAAATTAGATACTCTTTACCTTGATACCAGAGCCTGAAGCAATTATCCCCAATTGCTGTTTGTATTGCTATCAAGCATGTTACATTAGTGATATTTTATAGGGCTACACTTGAATTTTGATATCAGGTAATGCCATAAGGTTGTGAATTAAATGTAGCATGGCCTTAAAATGTTGCATAGACCTTTCCACCCACTAGCTTGTGGTTTTAAGTTGATTCGTTGGATGGTTTAACAATGTAATGCAGTGAACTGCATCATGCATGCATTTCTTCCTCTACAAGCTTTTACTTTTGGGTTGAATGCTCTAACTATATGATAAATCTAAGCAACGTAACATAAAGAGAAATTCTCTGTAGAAGAAGCAAAAGAAAATTTAAGACCAGTTATAAATGAATCCACGTTCTAAGAAAAAAAAAACTATAAATGAATCCATCAATGCAATTACACCACAATTCCCAGTTAGATGTAATAGTTTTTCTGTCTTGTTATCATTCGTAGATAGAATTCTATTTCATTATGTCATGGGGATGCTGACATTCAACTTTCTCCATCTTCTCTGCTTGCTCTTTTATCCATTGGTAACAAAAGTAGAGGTAAGAGGTATCAATTACTTCAAGTTACAAAAATTTCCATGCCATTTTTATGTAGTCATGTAGACATTATATGCATGTTTTGAGCTGGAGTGGCCAAAATAAACTAGAAGCTGGAAATCCTATAAAATCAAAAGGCTTCAAGGCAGAGAAAGAAATGAACTCACCAATGGTAAATGTTTGACCTTCAACCATTGTACCAGGCATTTCATTCCCTGCCAGACAATAAATAACCACATATGAAGGAGTTTTATAATGGTCATCAATTACAGATGAAATAGCCAGTGCTATATCAAAATAACTATCAGAAAAAATAAATAGGAAGCTCTGTAGACAAAAAATTCAGTCCACCATAACTTATTAGAAGATTCAGCATTTCAAGTCATTTCATTGATTTCATATTTGGAGTCCCTTTCAGTTGGTTTCAAAGAATATCAGCCCAGTATTAACTTAAATAGGAAACCATAATTAGCAAATGGCAATATTGGTAAAAGGCACATTCTCCAAATGAGAGAGAACAGAGATTGGAGCTTTAAACTGGCTTAACAACAAGGTACAACATAAGCATAAAGGATATCTAGACTTGGCTTATGCAGTTGGAATTGAAGCTTGGTTTAAAAGATTTTCATATTTTGATTTTGACCCAATAAACTAACTGAAACTAGTACAAGAGCTCAAAAGAGAACTAGGACAAAAGACTGCTGTCATTTCAGCAACTCATGGTTTCCCTCGGCATGGTTCAAAGAATGGTGCAGATAAAAATATTGAAGCAACTGTAACCATTCCAACTCTACATCAGCCATTAAAGATACAGTAAAAACAGAAAACGATAAAATATGTAAAATAGATAATATTTTAATATTAGCATCAGTAGATTACTTACGGTGATGTAATATTATTGGTTCAGAATGAAACACAGACCCTACACCGTGCCCAACAAAACGCTCCACCACACCAAATCCATATTTTTCAGCATGCTCACTGAGATAATAAACCAAGTATAATGTTCAACAAAAGGCAGAAATGCAAAATTTTGATGAAATATCATCAAGTTAACGAATTTAAGGTATGAAGCAGTCTGCCAGAGTCTTCCGTAGAAAAAGCATGATATGCAACATTTACCTAGAAAAGAACTAAAGAAACAATTGAACCTGCTTCTAAAACAAGATGCTTGCTCTTCATGAGTGAATTTATTGTAATGCCATATCCTTTGATTTCACTAGATATACTAATATGACAAAATTTATAAGGGCTATTTGGATAATTAATTACCATCAAATATTTCAATTAATGCAAATACTGCATGATTAATCACTAGCGATACAGAATCTACCGCTAGTTATACAAATGCATGGAAGACACAATCACTCTCATTAAGTATACCGCATAGTTTATTTAAGTTACTTAAAAACAAAAAAGCACCCACTAAACCATATTATTTAAATTTGTATATCTAATAAACCTAAGGGGATATAAACTTTAACTGTGAGGAGTTGCCAACTTAATCAATGTCTCAGTCCTATGATTTTGGAAAAGAGATGACAAGATACTGATATTCTTCTTCAGCTAAAGTAAAATTGCCTTCTTCCCAATCCAGGTTATCATGAAGAAAAGAGAGGCAATACCTAATTCTCTTTCCAATTTTCTTGAAACTAGCACCATCCTTACAAACAGCTATCCCTTTTTCCATGCACTCTTCAGTCACCTGCCACAAGAGGCAATCATAAAATCAGAATTCCACAAAAATTCCAGCAAATACAGAAGTAAGACTCGAATAAGTATCAGATTATATCTAAGGGATATATAATGCACAATTTTGGAGGAAAAAATAGCAAAACACCATTCACTCGCCCCTCTTCTAACATATTTACAAGATAGACAATGACAAAAGAAATTAATTAATTGCTATTCTTAATCATACTAGCAAAAATTTTACCTTCACAAGACGTTGAAGAGCATCACTAACATTCCCACACAGAAATGTCTTTGATGTGTCGCCATGATATCCCTAAAGGAGACAACAGGAAGCACACAGTAGACAAAGAAATCAGCTATTACTCATATGTTACTTAACATCTAAAGCAGACTGAAAAGCTATATTTCATTCTATGTATTGTGTATGTTTATATGATAGTTGCACTTATTCAAATCAGCTAAACTGAAGTTTTTTGGGATGAGCTACATGAATAATTTTCCTACAGTGTACCAGTATCTAACCAGGGTTTTAAATAAGGGAATTGGAAACTGAGTAATGGAGTCAGATTAAATCAGATCATATCAGACCGAATTGGCTGCCACTATCATGAACAGTTTTTCAAAATTTGCTAAATTGCTCAAGTAAATATTAAATGAATAATTCAACTAGATATCGTCAAAACCTTGTGTGTCTAATAATTTATAATGAACTATAATTTATTACAAATTTTATTCAAAAAAATATATTTATAAGTCAAGATGGAGAATATGACATCAGTAGGTCAAAAAATAATGGTATTTAAAACCCTGATATAAACACAAAGAGTATATGCAGTAAAAAAAAATCATATCAATCATCCACAATTTGATAGCAGAGAAAATGTTGATCAAAGTGTAAATAATATTTCTTTCAAAGTTTAATTAATTCTTGGAGTTCCTCTAAAATAGTTCAATATAATGGCGTCTCATTTTCAAATTAGGGAAACTAATGTACCACATACATGACTAAGCTAAATTAAAGACAAATGAGTAGATCAGGAACATACATTTAAGTAGACTGTCACGTCAATGTTTATTATATCACCATCCTGCACAGGAGACAATAGTTAGTGACCATGAGTATGCATGTCATACAAGTAGTTTTGGACAGACCTGTAACTGACGGGAATCAGGTATGCCATGACACATGCACTCATTAACAGATGTGCACACACTCTTTGGAAATCCTCCATATCCAAGAGGCGAAGGATAAGCACCAGCCTCAATGATCATCTGGTGCACTGCTTTGTCAATCTCATTCGTTGTCACTGATGGCTGACAGCAAAATGAAACGACAAGTACATGCAATATCAGAAACCACAATCTTACCAAGATCTTGGTATCAAATGACGATGAGAACAAACAGATTAAAAACATGAAAAATACAAGAATAAACCAGATTTTGATAAAAGCAAGCTTCTATAAAAAAATAAAAAAAAAATAAAAAAGAGAGAGAGAGAGATTGCAAAACAATTAACTATCTGTTTACAGTCAATGACTGCAAAAACTTTGTTTGAGATTAGGTGTTGCTTTTTCCACCATAGATTGTTTCATAAATTCAAAGATTCGTTAATTGTGCAAACATTTGTCTTCCAAAATGATTGAAACATAATAATAAGCACGAGAATCCAAATCACTACCAAAATTATATAAAAAACAACTGAAAGGAAGATAATTCAAACTCGTACCCTAACCAATTTCCCTGCAAAGTCCAAAACGCGAGCTGCAAGCTCACAAGAATCTCTCATTCGAGCAATGCCTTCAGAATCATGAAACTGATGCTCACTGGAGAGCTCAGGTAAGACATCAGAACCAACATAAGGTGGCTTAAGTATATGATCAGGCACAGGAAGACGAGGCGATACTCTTCCACGCCTCAAAGGCTGTCTTTTCCGAAACTTGACCTTACTTTGAAGCTCACGTTGTCTATATATAATCCATACCAAAAACTAAACCACCATTTCAACTTCCAAAACACAAAATACAAGTAATCAAACAAGCAATTAACATAAACTTACCTCCTAATTCTCATGGCCTCTTCTAAACCAGATATTCTCTTCGAGAAAACGACGAACGTATTTCGAGAATCTGGTTGTTTACCTAAATTAAGCAAACATTTATGAGTGAAAATCATAATTAGAGAGATAATAAGGCATCAATTTGTTCAGAAAATTTACCAGTTCGAGTAGGAGAAAAGGTGAATAGCTTTGTCCATGATAATGAGGATGATGAGAGTTCGCCATGTGGAGAAGGTGAGAGTTGCAAAGAAGCAGCAGTGAAAACCATTTTTCTTCGTAATTGCGCGCAAGGAAGGGAGTTTTTGAGAAATGGAGATAAAATGGGCTCTGATTTTTGTTTTGAGTGATACGTAAATTAGGCTTAGCTTATAATCCAACGATTCTTGTATGACCTTGGGCTAATCCGAAGCCCAAATAAGAATTAATAACATATTTATAAATTTATTTATAATGCTAAATTTAACTAGGAAAAATAAAATGAACATGAAATAGAAAGGCTATTTGCATTTGGTAAAAATATAAGACTTCTTTATGAGCAAATCTTTATTTATTTAGACAAATTAAAATAACTCCTTTTAAAAAAAAATTTCATATATGAAATGAAACTTAACATTCATTTATCAATCAATGGTTTTAATGTACTAATTATTTTTTTTTTTTTTCCCAATTCAACTTGTCAGGAGTATCTTCTAGCTAGACTAAGATTGGAACTTTTTTTGAGTGAGTTTTGAAGAAATTTATTAGTTTTTATTTGGAAATGATGGGTAATTTGGATAAAGTGGGTTTTTTTTTTTTTTTTTTTGAGTGAATTTTGAAGAAATTTATTAATTTTTTTTTTGGTAATAAGGGATAATTTAGAGAAAGTGGATTATTTAGAAATTTTTTTATTGGCTCACTTTTTAAAAACTTGAATCAAATAATTATGGTAAGATTTTTTATTTGTAATATATAATGACATTTATTTTGGTAGTTTAACAATATGAAAAATCTTAATACTATTTTTTTAAGTGGTAATTAATCTGATTTAGTTATCACTTGATGATTTAATCATTTTAATAGCTTTATGGGTAATCAACTCATAAGTCATCTGATTTTTAATCTGATAATTTGATGGGTTACCAACTCACTTGTCATTATATATTTTTCTAGTTTATATTCCTCTGATAGTTTGATCAGATATTAGTCTACTAGTTATTATATATTTTTCTAATCTGTATTCTCCTGATAATTCTGTAATTTGATAGTGTAATTTTATCTATATTTTTTATAATTTACTTTATATTCTTATAATTTTGTAATTTGGCAGGCCAAGATAGAAATTTATTCTGATACCTAAATAAAATTTATTAGGTTTTACTTAGTAATGATGAGTAATTTAAAGAAAGTGAATTATTTAATAATTTTTTTTATTAAATTATCAGAAAAATTTAAATTAAGCCATTATAATAAGATTTTTTATTTATAATATATGATGATATTTATTTTAATAATCTAATAATATGAGATATTTTAATAAATTTAAAGGCATTTGAGTGCTAATTTAAACAATTTGATCTCTAATCAATAAAATGAAACTCATTTTTCCTACTTGAACTAATCATTGAGGTTACTATGCTAAATACTCACTAAATTAAAATTTTATGTAATAATGTATTTTAACTCTTTTATTTCTCCCTCATAATGTAAGAAAGAAAAAGAAAGAGCAGAACACATCTTTGGATGCCTTATTGGATGGGGTACATCCGATCCATCATCACAAATTCTTTATTTGTTAATACCCAATTTGTTAATAACTTCTATTATATAATAATTTTTTATAATTTTGAATTAGATTAATGAATTAAATTAATAATTTTAATAAATTAATAATATAATATTTTTAAAAAAAAATTACATAATTAAATGGTATCATTATATTATAAAATAAATAATTTATCAGTATTATATATATAATAGATTATGATATATATTTTATTAAAATATAACTCTAAAAATTATTTAAAATTTAAATAATTATATTTACTTATTTTTTATTCACTTAATTTAATTAATATTTAATTTATCATATATTTTTTTAAATCATTTATTTCATATATAATTGATCATATTTTTTTTTTTCAATAAGTTTATATTCAATTGATCACATAATTTTTTATCTATTTCAATTAATTTGTATTGAATTGATGATATTTTTTTTTATTTCATTTAATTTTTATTAAATTAATTATAAAATTATAAAATATAATGAATTTTTTATTGATTAAATATATATTCATTGAATTATAAATATTTTTTTTTTAAATTAATAAATTATTAATTAATTAATATTTTTTTTAATTAATATAATTTATAAATTTTTATGATATTAATTTATAAAAATTTTAGACTAAGCAATACAATGAGCGACCAACCATATTACGATACCTAGTCAAATATTTCTAATAAAATTTCGTGATAAGCTGATGGATTATGAAATCTAATGCAGGTAAATCAAATATAGCAATTACGCCAATACAAGAGGAAATTTAACACCCTAACGAAACTAGGAATTTTCTAAAAAATTATATCTATTTTTAGTAATTCATGATTTCTTATTAAAAATTTGTTTAATAGTTTCTAGAAGAGAAAATATGGCTAAATAAGTTGTACGAAATAATAATTTTAATCTAATAATATGACGAAGTTGTAAGTTTAAATATAATTTAACAGTAAAGGAAAATAATCATATTTAAATCTTATTCTTTTTGTTTGCACTGAAGACGAACTCAAAAACAAGTAATTAAAAGTGTAAATTCTTTAAATTATTTTATTAATGTGTTCTATCTACAATTTAATGGCTAAAAATTCTAAGAATTAATATTGAGATTGCTTTTAGTTATTAAATTAAGAACAATTATAATGAAAGGACCCAGTCTAATCAATATATAGACAACAATACTGTCAATTAATTTAAACCAGAAATTTGATTATAATAACATAAGCTGGATCACTGTCAACTGCATCACAAGAGTCTGATATATAGATTAAGAACCGTCAATGAGTATGTAGGCAATATCGTCAACTCAAGGAAAAATGCTGCAAGAGCAGTAAAATTGTCAAGTTTTCTTTTGATAAATGTGCATGGCTCTAAAATAAAACTGAAAAGCTTTAATTATATCCAGATTAGCAACTGAAAATGTTAGAGCATGACCTCGAGATGATGGACCATATTCCAACTGCCCCTTATCAAATCGTGGAGGCGTGAGCTGGAGCTGGGGAGCACGAAGGATTATTGACAGTTTACAAAGGTCAATCTAGTGCGTTTTGTGCACTGTAGCAATGAATTCTTTCAGGTCTTGGACCTACTCACTCTGGGCTCTTTTTCTTGAATCCATTAGCTTATTTTTAGACCAGTGTTAACACTTTTAATAATAATTAAAAATAAACATTAAAATTCGAATATATCAATGTTAAAAGTGAACAGGGTTTTTTTTTTTTTTTTTTAAAAGAAAAGTGAAGAAGTTAAAGGGTAATAAATACACGATTTTAATAGTTAGCTTGGTATATAAGGTTATTATTTAGAATGAATACTACTATTTATAAACTGAGGTTATAAGTTGGACATAAAGTACCCAACAAAATATGAATAGGAATCACAATCAATATATGAATAGTAATCTAACTTAAGACCTCCCATTTTTCAAAATACAGTACCACTAAATCAAAGTCCCATTAGGTACTTACAGAAATTTATATTGGATTGGAAGGTTTTATAAATATTTCAACTACAGCACCAATAATTGTATATGTTCCATTTGATTGAGAAAATTAATGTGGATTCATACCAGAAATCAAATCATAGTACAAATGTGATTAAGAAGGAAGAAATTTGCAATCAAATGTAGTACAATTATTCGTTCTTGAAAGATATATTCTTCGACACCATCCCAAAAAAAAAAAAAAGGATGGACTCATGCATGCATGGTTTTAAGCTTTAGCTTTTAGGCATGGAGGGATGGCTATTAGCCTTCCTTCATCGTATACAACTTCATTTAATTATTTAGGTAAGGGTTGACCCGTCAATATTTTCTCTCTCTTCAAATTGCTACGAGTCATAAAGTATATGATCATTAGACAAAAATGTTGACCACTATATTATTAGGTAATGGAAAAATAGAAAATGAAAATATTTTTTTCTCATAATTTTTAGAGAATTAAAATTACCATTGTTATTCTCTAATAACATTATCATTGTACTAATAGTTTAATTATAAACTATACATTACATAATATTAAAAAAATAATTAAGAATTTGACTCTTAATATTTGCTTTTCTTCAAATTTTTTAATGCACCAAAACAAATCAAATAGTTAAAAGGAAATAGCAAGAAATTAATATTCATTTTCCTTTTACTTTTCGCTTGAGAGAGTTATTTGATATATAGTAAAAAGAATTTTAAACAATCATTGAATTCATATTTTATAATACAGAGACAAATAGATCAGATTTGCTTAATATGTTTTGATCCAATCATTCAAAGCATGTATTAAGAAATAATTTTATATTGATTAGAAGTAAAAAATATAAGTGGTTAATATATAGTGAAAATTTATTATTTAATTTGCTAGTTTTAATTATTTTAATCATGATAGTGCTCAATATATTAACAAGTATGGTGTGTATTTGTGTTTTCAACATTCTCCTATATTTTTCATCATTTCCATTCATAAAAATAAACATAATATTTAGTCCAATTTATTTATTTTTCAATTTTTAGTTGTCTGAATATTCAGTTATAGTCAACTTAGTGTCTAATCTAAGTGACAATAGAATATTCATTTTCAATTATCAATTGAGAAAAATATTAAAAAATAATCTCACTCTAAAAAAGTATAAGTGATTAATGTATGATGAAAATATATCACCTAATTGACATTAATAATATTGAGATGCAAATATTTCATACTGAAAAAGTGATGAAATTATAAAAAATATATATGAACTTAAAGTTTAATTAAGGGTTAATTACTATTTCTCTTATGTAGAATGATTCAATACACTAAATCTCCCATGATCTTTTAAAAATATACTAATTCCTTTTTGACGAATGTCCCGTTATACTAGTACCCATTTTGTCCAATTTTTTCATTAATTAATTTTAAAATGGTTAACAACAGCAGAAAAAAAAAACAGAAATATCATTGCATTTTAATTTTAATTAATTACATCATATTTTTGTTTTAAAAAATATTTTTTTAGAGTTAAAAAAATTAATTTTTATATTTTTTTGACAAATTTAAAAATAAAAAAATAAACAAAAATATTTTTTAAAAAATATTTTTTATTTTAAGAAAATAATTTAAAAACTTCTTAAATTTTTTAATACAAATTCATATTTTTGCAAATTTAAAAATAAAAAGTTATTAAAATTTTTTTTTTTTTTTATTTTTTAAAAAATAAAATAAAAAATATTTTTTTGAAATTTATCAAAAAATATGAAAATATATTTTTTAACCCTAAAAAATATTTTTAAAATAAAATAAAATGTAATTAATTAAAAATAAATGGTAAGAATATTTTTATCTTTTCACTGTATTTGTTGATCATTTTAAAATTGACTAATAGTAAAATTAGAAAGAATGATCTAATAGTATATTATGATATTCGGTTGGTGAAAATTAGTGTATTTTTGAAAAATTAAAGTTTTTTCATTATACAAGAATAAAAAATAATTAATCTTTTAATTAATTAAGAGTTAATTTTAATTTTTATTTATAATTAGACTTTAACTCAAACTAAAATCAAAAATTATTTTTTATGGGCTTCACCCATTATTAAAAATTTAACAAATACTCTTCTTTATTTCTCATCCTCTCAATTCATAAAAATTAACAGCATGGTTGGACATGGACCTAATTAATTGGATCCTTTGGTATTGTTTAGAAAGTCCAAATTAGAGGGTACAATTACTCGTAAGATAGACTCGAACTTACTATTAATAAAATTGACTTTAATGTAAATGATATTCAAATTTAACACTTTTTTTTAACTTAAACTTGTAAGGAAACCAAATTAAAGTTACAAAACTTGTATAGCTTGTCAACTTAATTAAGTATTTGAGTTTTTATAAAAATTTCAAATGTATAGTTTATATTATATTTAAATAATAACTTTTTGTTTTAAATAAAAAATTATTAAAAGTGTGAAAAATAAATCCAAAAATTAAATCAATTAATTTGAAATGATTTCTATCATTATAACAACATAATATTTTAACTAAATATATAATATATACGGTTAATTACAAAATAAATCAACTATTCATGAAATTATAATTTTATAACAAAATACAAATTTTGATAATTTTATACATATATTTTTAATTTTTAGTAACTTTAATACGAAATAAGAATCCGGTCAAAACTTCGGTGTCAAAACTGATGTAACATTTATTATTATTATTTTTATCAAGTCAGCATTTGATTAGAAAATTAAATCGAATCAACTAAATCAAATCAAATTAAATCAACTTGAATCGATTGGTTTGATTGATTTTTCAAACTTCAGTTTGGTTCAATTATTTTGTTTGAAATTTCAATTTTTTTATTTGGTTTGATTTTCAAAAAAAAAAATTAAATAATTTTTTCATTTGGTTAATTTAATTTTTTGAAATTTCGGTTTGTATTTTGGTAATTTTGTTTTGATTTAGTTCAAACTGAATCGAACGATTTCTTACTCTTTTATTTATTTTTTTATTATTTTTTAATTTTATGGTCATTCAATATCAAAAATATTAAAATTGATTAAGTTCGGTTTAGATATTTTGATTTTCTTTTGAATATCAAAATATTAAATCGAACCGAACTGAAATAAAAAATAAGTTATTTAGGTTGAACTGATATATTTTAGTTCGATTATTTAAATAAAATAAGTATATATATATTGGTTGGTTTGGTTTAAAGAAAATCAAATCGAATAAAAAAATAAAATTTTAAAAATTAATCAAATCAAATTGAAGTTTGAAAAATTGAATTAAACTGACCGAAATAATTTTATCATTTTGATTTATTTTTGAAAAAAATAAACCAAATAAAAAAAATTGAAATTTCAAAAAAATTAATCGAACCAAACTGAAATTTAAAAAATTGAATCGAATCGACCAATTCAAGTTAATTTGATTCGGTTAGTTCGATTTAATTTTATAATAAGGTATTGACATAGTAAAAATAATAATAATAATAAATATTATATCAGTTCCGACATCGAAACTTTAACCGAATTTTAATTTTATATTAAATTTATCAAAAATTGAAAATATATATATAAAATTAATAAAAATTTTAATTCGTAATAAAATTATAATTTCATAAATAATTCATGATTTTTTTTTAATTAAATCTAATATATAAGTGTAGTGCACATTACATTAAAAAAAAAAGATTTTTCCTATATTGTCGAAGTCTCATATTCTCACGTACATCAGGTAAAATGGGAATCCTTAAACTAAAATTCACTCAATTTCAACTAAATATGTAAAGCCTTTCCTTAAAAAAGAAAAAATTAAATTTAAGTCATGAAATTTTTAATTAACTTGAATTTAAATATTAAAAATAAAGCTCGTTTAATTTTATTTAAATATTAGACTTGAATTCAGAATAGCATAGTGTGTTAGTCTCCAATTCAATTAATTTAATTATTTTCATTAGTTCAAAATTAAAAGTAATCTAACCTATTAATAATTAATATTTTTCCAACAAAATATTAAATGTTAAGTAGAACAATTAAATGACTTATTAGGTGGTTAATAACTGATCTTACCATTAATATTTTTTAACTTATTTAGTAGGTAAAAAGTAACCTATTAATAATTTAGAAAAGCATGTCATTTTCAATTTTATTGATATCATAATGACACTACCGAAAGACCCTTAATTTATTATACAAAGAAATTAATCTCTCTCCTATTAATCCTTCAACTCCTTGTTTTAATAAAATTTGAACCTAAGAATTTCAAATTTTTTACAGCTTCTTTGCGAAAAACCACACTAGAGGCCTAATTAATTTAAGAAATACTACAATTTATCTATTTAGCATAGGTATCAGCGTTGTATGGAATTCATAAATGAAGAAAAATAAGTGATTCTAAGAATCGAACACAAACCATTCTCTTTGCCTTAATTACAATTAGTTATTAATAACTAATGAAAGATAGAATGGTTTCCTTAAACTTCGCAAATTTTAATATTTTATTCTTTATTTTTATTTATATTTTCATAAATATACACATTGACTCCAAAAAATTTTAAAACCTTATTATTTTTCATCTTTAGTTTTATATAATTTTTTCACAAATATACATACTGATATTCTATTTTTTAAAAAGTTCTTTCTCACATATATATTTGATTCTTTTCTCTTTAAAACATATACATTTAACCATCAAATTATCAAGAATTTAATTTGTTCTCTCCTATGTTTAATATGCATGTTTAGAATTATAATTACAATTCACTAAAATTTGAAACTTATATATTCACATTATCTTACAATCTTACTATTATTATTATTATTATTTTCATCGGTAGTTTTGGCCTCTGAATTTTTAAAATCTAGCTATGTAGTTGTCAAAAGTTAAATATCAAATGGTTTCATCAAAAAATAAAAAAATAAATATTAACACCTAACATTTAAAAAATATTAATAACTGACTACCAATGACATCGTTTGTTTGATGATTGTTTAAAATTACAATTTTCATTCTTTCTATTATAATTTTGAATAATAGATTATTAAATTTTAAAATATTATTATAAATATTATATTTATTAATTAATATTAATTATTGATAGTTACTTTTGAGATCAAACATCAAATATTAATTCTAAATCACACAAGCCCTTAATTCAATAGATAACCAATGCATAGACATAAGTTTTCGATCGTGTTATCCATATATGAGTCAATTAATTGTTGAGATTGAAGCAGCTGCAGCTACACTAATTTCAGTTCAAAAAAAAAAATGGCAAAATTAATTGAGACCAAATAAATATCCTCAAACAAAAGCAAAAATATATAATTACCAGTCAAATATGGCAAATGGTTCTTGTTGAGAGAAAAATATATAATAATAATAATAATAATAAATGTTTTAGAAAGAAAAGTATAAGAGAAGAAAATGGACCCATGAGACATGTGAGAGTAATGTTTATCTAATAAAATTATAGGGTTCCAAGTGGGTTATGCAATTGGCTTTCCAAGTCAATTTGTATGACAAATAAACAGAAATTAATGCTAGTTGCATTACTCTTACAATTCTAATTAATACCCAATTGTCTATAAAGAAAATAGTTTCAGATTCTTGAATATTAAATAAATAAAGACATGTAAACGTTGCAAGAAAATTATTAATCAACAGAATTAGGAACTTGACAAGAAAATGCAAAGGAAATTAGTTTACTATGGCAGAAGAAAACTGTGAAAAAAGATTAGAATCTAATCAAGTAAGAATCCGTTTAGGCAGATGGTAACTTAAAATAATTGTGGATTTGGATTTGAGTTTTAACTGTAAAATCATAAAATACAAACATGATGACAAATTCTAACTACTCAATCATTTCAAATGTCTAGAAATCAAAATCAACCCTAATTAATAAAATACTTGAAATCAAGTATTTAAAACCTTAAATTCATATGAAAATGTCAATGATATCTTCTGTGATATTTATGATGATAGAATACCATTAATTTCCTCTGAAAATTCAAGTTTTGACTATACAAATATTGTTTGACATTTTTCCAATAGCTTAATTAGCAATGTCAATTTAATAGAAAGGCCGTAGTTGCATGTTATATATATTATATAATGTTTTAATTATAGTCAATTATAATCCACATACTCTATATATATTTGATTATGATTTACGTGGGAATATACAATGAAAATACATATGAAAAATCCAGGAAGATGTTGGGATTTCGGAAAAAAATATATATATGTATTAAATTAATGTTATTGGTTGTTGAGAGGAGACATAAAATAAATAAATAAATAAAATCTGATCACCAATAGTAAAGTCATTCCATCATCAAATTCTAACGTTTTATTGTTTATTATTTGTTATCGTGTGTGCTTAACATCAAATAGACTCAATTCCTAAATGAAAATCAATTATTAATATATACTTAATGTTAATTAACTGTTACTTTTAGTAACATATATCAAATAATATTAAACTAATATTATTAATTTTAATATTTATTATGGTGTCTTGAGGCAATGAAACCATGCATTTTATTTTCTTTCGCCTCTAATTTAAATAATAATAATAATAATAATAACCATTTTTCTTTTCATTAATTATTTTCAAAAAACATTTTTCATAAGTAAATAAAGTGATTTAGAGTATAAATTTATTTATGCCAATCAATAAATCCACGCGTTAATCAAAATTTTTAATTTTGGCCTTGGGAAATTTTAATTCAATAACAATGTGCATGAAGCAATGGACTTCAAATATGCACAAAAGGTTGATTAGATAATTTCTTTCAGTTTTATTATTTAGGGGAAAAAATGTATAATAATGTTAAAAAAATTTGGTAGGTGCAAGTGAAACAATTAACTATCGAAGCCATTTTGTATGTTATGACCCAGCGCCATAACTGCTAACACAGTAGCCAAATAAGAACAGTAGCTATGGCAGCTACAATGAAGAACATAACAAAAGTAGTAAAGAAGAAGAGAAGAAAAAGAAGATAGAGAAGAGATGTGAGAGAAGAACAAGAAAATAATTGAGAGAGAAGGGAGAGAGATTAGAGGAAGATGAGAGTAACATAATTTTGTAGAATTGTAATTGATTATTCACGTTCTCCTATTCAGTTACAACAGTATATATATATATATCTACTGTTGCTAACAATTATAACTAACAATTGACCTCATTTATTTATTTAAACCGTTGGTCATAACAATACCCTTCCCATGAAAATTTTCCGTGTCTTCAAGGTAGAGGTTAGGAAATTTTAATATGGAGAAAGGACGAGTGATCCGGTGCACCAAATTCTCAATAGGCAAGTAATAGCATTCCCAAGCCTGCAGCTGAATATTTATTCACATGAACCCTTGTAACTTCTTTAAAATCCCTTCCATGCAGGGCATTCGTCCACTATTGAACTCTAAAACATTCAAGACCATATCCAACTCTCGCACTGAGATGTGTATTTGAGTACTGTTATAGAATTCAAAACGAAGTTCTCCTACAGCAATCACAAATGTTGCTTCATCTAGTGATTTAGCTTCACATATGTCATCTGCATATTTCAAAGCAGTTCTAAAGCTTGAACAGAAGTAAGTAGAAGAACTGGAATCAATTATTCTCTTTAACAGGTTCGACTTGCCAATGATATCAGCTGAAGTGAAATCAGATTCCCTACTGCATGACTCTGAATTTGGGCTTTAAGTACCTTTAAAATGTTGTCAGTTACAATACAAATATTCCCAATATCCTCAATCTTGAAATCAATCATATATTGCAGACAATACAATCTACTGAGAGTAAAGTGTTTGAAAATTTGAGGTAGCTCTTCAATACAATTCTAGAATTTGACTAAGCTACATAAAGAGACTGGAGAAATTGGAAGATCCAACTGACAAACAGAAAAAATTTTATTTTGTGCTCCATGTTCAGTAAACTTTTTATCCCATTTTCAGTTTCGATCAACTGTGTTAAAGCTGCCTTACGGTGCAATTTTATTACCCTGCCTTCCAAATTTCTTACAACCATTGCCCTCATTTCGTCATTAAAACCTCTTGATGGTAATTCCTTTATGAAAACTAGGTCCACAGTGGCACCCATGCCTCGCTATATGAAAACAAAATCAACAGCAATCTACCCTCCACCAAGCACAACAGCACGCTTAGGCATCTCTTCCAGCCTCAATGCCTCATCATATTTGTTTCTATATTTTAATTCAGTAACATCAATTTCTAGTTCTTGAGCTTTGACAACCTTCATGCTCCACACAATTACACTTTTCTCTTTCAACCCTCGAAGTTTGTAAAGTGTAGAAGCAACACTAATTCTGGCTACACTTATGCTTGGTTGAGGCATTTTCACAAACACCTGAGAAGCATAAATCTCTGTAGACTGAACTAATTTTCTGCCTCTGTCTATGCCAAATTTCAAACTTAACTTCTTTTAAAACACCAAAACCATACTCCACAATCACAAATTCAACCATTCCACAAGATAAAAACAAAAACTCAATACTCAATTGCACAAAATTTTCCTTACAAAAATATTTCTCAACAGTATAGACAATGTGAAGTTGATGAACCTTATGAAAACAAGAAGAAATACCGCTGAGTAAAAAAATTTACTATCGCCATTTGGAATTGATGATTTCAAAGTATTGTCTTGCATTTCGACATGAACTTTCTCAGGCCTTACATTCACATTTCGAGAAAACAAGTTTACCTGAGGGACCGTCATTGAAGAACTATCAATCTGTGAAACTCCTTTTTTAGATTCTTATCGATTCTAATCGATTTTCCTTCTTTTCCTTTTTTTTTTTTTTTTTTCATTTCCCTTAGTGATTCTATCATTGTCTTGTATTTCTCTGCGAATTGTTTAGATTTTTCTGCCCATTTTCTAGAGTTTACAAGCATGTTAAGCTGCGATTCATTCCGAGAAATTTGCGATTCAAGGAATGAATATCGTAATTCGTTTTTTAGGTTTAAAATTTGGATATCTAAAAATTAAATTTCCTCTTCCCACCTCTAGATCCGATGAATACTCATATGGATTCGATCAACATTTGCAAGTTTAGGTTTGGGTTTAACAGTCTCAGGATCAGGCTGCTCTGATACCACCTTGTTATAACCCAGCGCCATAACTGTTAACACAGTAGCCAAATAAGAACAATAGCTATGGCAGCTACAATGAAGAACAGAACAGAAATAGTAGAGAAGAAGAGAAGAAGAAAAAGATAGAGAAGAGATGTGAGAGAAGAACAAGAAGAGAATTGAAAGAGAAGGGAGAGAGGTTAGAGGAAGATGAAAGTAACATAATCTTGTAGAATTGCAATTGATTATTCACGTTCTTCTATTCAATTACAACAGTATATATATCTACAGTTGCTAACATTTAACCTCATTTATTTATTTAAACCCTTGGTCATAACATTATCTTCACCCAATTATGAAGTTGGTAGACTAATAATTCAGAGGTTTAATGTCTATTTCAAAACACATAAATATTTTTAATATATTATTTTCGTTTAAAAAATTGACATATTTTTTCATAAAAATTAAGAGTACAATATTTTTCTCTTTATATTTTTGATAGTATAATAAATATATTTAATTTTAAATATTAAATATATCTTAAAGATAAGTATTAATTAAATATAAAGATAAAAAATGAATTAAAAAATAATATTACTAATAGAAGAATGACAATTTTTCGAGACATCTCAAAAAATAATATAATAATATTTTTGGAGTATATAAATATATGAATAATATTTTCACTGGTATTCCCACTTGCCAGCTTGCAGTGTGTACTGAGGGGAGGATATCTTATTGGACAAAAACAATAACCTTTAAACATCATTTGATGAAAGATGGGTTACCTTCCTCTAGTGACACCAATCACTATCATATAGTTCTATCTAGTTCTTTCCACTCCATAGATCTCAAATGGTTGAAGCTAGCTAAGCCAAAAAGTGTTTGAGTGTGAAATTTTAATCCAGGATGATAATTCACTTTCTTATTTAGATAATAGATGATAATTTGATATTCTAATTAGTAGCCTAACTTTTTTATAAAAATAAAACTTTACGATATAATGTCTGATTCGTAATATAAAATAAATTAAATGTTACTTCTTAATATAAATTACAAAATTAGAAAAGCAAAAGGCATAATAAACTATGAGGCAAGTTATAACAATATGAAAATATGAAACAGTTTAAAAAAGGTCCATGAACGGAACAAATTGATGACAGTAATCTTTTTTTTTTTTTTTTTGTTATTTAAATTTGTTGCACCTAATTTCAGCTTTTATGTCTTGTAATATACAAATTCACCTTTTGCAACTTGCTTAAGCAGCTAACACCACCTGTGCTTGCCTTTTCACACACACCCCCCATCATCCCCCTTCTTAACCTTCACAGAATGCCAAAAAAACAAAAATTACAACAAAAATTATAAAATGTTACAAAGCCCCAATTATCCTCTGTTTCTTAATACATTCTAATGATAAAATTTCCATTTCTCTCATTCTCTTTCCATTACACCCACCAACAACACTATCCACCACACCACTATTTCCAGGTACTTTCAAAATATTGACTCCAAATAATCTAACCATCTGAACCGGTTGGACCACTGAGCAAACCACCGGGTTTAGGTTTGGATTTGAGTTCGAGTTGGACCCAGCGGTTCTTACTTTCCAATCAATATAAAGCTGCTTATCCGGTCCGGTCGACTTTTGAAAACTAACAATATCACCGGCTTTCAGATTTTTCTCTTTGACGAACCGGCTCCATCCTTTTGTCAATACATAGCTTTGGCTGCTATTCCAATAAGAATACCTAAATCTCCATACTTTTCCAGTGATATCTTCAAAATTTAGCAGAACTCCTTTTGTGCTATTGCTTCCACTTGGTAACGGAAAGTGTTTCTCGGCGTGTTGTTTGGGTATTACAAGGCGATTCAATTTTCCGACGTCGCTCGGCGTAACCGCTTTCTCGAAAAGCTGTTCACGCGCTTTGAGCACGCGGTCTGAGCTAGAAATAGCAACATTATTAGCACTGATATGGTGTTTTCCTTGACCATGAATTCTAAAATTTCGCTTGCTTTGCTCTAATTCATCATTATAAGTATGTTTTCTCAACATATCGACAATTTCAGCTTTTGAATGAGAGTTCAAAAAAGCAGTTTCGATTTCATCTTCTTCTTGTGATTGATCAGTACCATGTGGTTTGAAATTAGTTATGGCATCGCGACCACGGAATCGCTGTGCAGCGATATCATAAGCTTTTGCTGCTTCATCTTCTTCATTGAAAGTACCGAGCCAAACACGTTGATGTTTTTCATAAATCTGAGCTCCCCAACGACCGTTTGGTTGAGGAACAACTCCTTTGTATTTAGAAGAAGGAAGTTTGCGAGACTCAGCTTCAACGCCGGATTCAGAATCGAGAATAACACTAGCCCCGCTGCCAACACGGCAGGGAGGAGAGTCAGGGGATTTTGCTGTTGGCGGCGGAGGAAAGGCGGAGATAGAGAGGGAGGTTGGAGAAATGGATATAGATATGCAATCACCACTAGTCGTACTCTCATCTATGCAGCTTCCGTCCATTTTTGTGTTGTTTGTTTTTAGAAATATGAAGAGAGAAATTAGAGATTTTGTTGACTATTATGGTACAAAAGAAAGAGAGAGAGAGATGAATGCGTTGTCTTAGAGGAGGTCTATTATATATCTCTCTATATATATAGGAAGTATAGAAGTAAGCCGAGCTAGCCAAGATAATTATTTATTGATATTATTATTTAAGACTTAGTGTATTATTTAAAAAGAAAAAAGAAAAAAGAAAAAAGAAAAAAGAGTAATGTATATAGATATGGGGATGTGGGTGTGGTGGGTCAAATAACAGGAAGGATGGTAAGGAAGTAGGAAGATTCATGGAGGAGGAGTTAAGGGGGGATAGTATGCGTGAGTTGTGGGCTGTGTATGTGAAGTAGGACCCACAATTAAAAACAAAGTTGATGGGGTTCACATGACTATGGACCGTGTTTTAGTTTAAGTTCATCCCCCCTGAGCTTTGCTGCTACTGCTGACCACCTGCATGGCTTCTTCTTTACATTTGTCACAACACACATCTATCTCTCAATTCGCTTTCCTTTCCTTTTTTTTTTTATTTATTTATTTAAAAAAATTTATATAAATATAAAAAAATAATAATAATATATGATCTTATCTGATTCTGTTATATCATCAAAATCTGGTGTATTATTTGTTGTTGCTTTTATCACACCAATTAGAATGCAGATGAACATTGTGAAGAGAAGAGGTTTTAACTTTTATTAATTACTTCTCACTACAAATGGGTTGTGGGCCTCACAAATACAATGGTAAGGAAACCAAAGCCAATGCCATGGATGGACATTGGATATATATTAGATAAACATCTACTTTCAAAGCAAAAATCCCATACACCCATATTACACTTGCCTTCATTTCATTGGTTCTTCTTCCAACTTGTTTTGTTTTCATTTTTTCCTTCCCAATCCAATAAAAATCATTCTAGCCTTATTTGAATTAAAAATATTTAAAATTCATAAATTTTGTTAAATTTATAAAATTTAAAATTCATCAATTTTATTAAATTTATAAAATTATAAATTATGAAATGAATAAAATTAATAAATTTTATTATTTAGTATGATAAATAAATTATTTCGATTTATTATTATATTTTTCATATTTGTATTTGGTTAAATAATTTAAATTTTATAAATTTTTAAAGTAAAATAGTAATTTATCTTCACTTGTAGTAAATTAAGTTTTGTGAATGTTGCACTTCCATATTCAACAAATAGTAAATTATGTTTAATTAAGTTGCAATAATGTTTTGAAACTTCATTCAACAATATATCCAGGTCGCGGTTGGGTTTTGATATACATATCCTTCCTTGCTGGTATGGATTTTGTTGACCGGTTTTGCTAAAGTGATAGTGATCCACGTTGTTGGTTTACTCCAACATTGTTGTACAGATTTTTTCAACAAAAATTATTTATTATAAAATTTAAATTTAAATTAATTAATAATTGACAAGAATAATTAAGAACTTAAATAAAAAAATAATTCTTTTATTATTATTTATTAATATTAAATATTATTTAAAAAAATTGTGAATTAGAAAGTTATAAATTATTTTTCGAATTACAATTAATTTATTATAAAATATATTTATATATAAAGTAGATGTATAAGTTTTACAAAATAAAGTCTATAATTAAGATAAATGGCAATTTTAAAATAATAAAATAAATTATAAGATATAAATAAAAGATTTTATCAAATCCAATTTAAAATGTGAGATTTTAAAACTCTTTTTTTTTATGAAATTTGACTTAAAGAATTTGCGTAAATTCAGAATTTTATTTCTAATATTTTTCATACTAAATAATAAATTTGTGTAAAATTTATCGATTTTCAACATCCTTTCACTTAAATCCTCTCGATAGGCCTTACTATTATTTCTACTTATTTATTTAAAATAAAAATAAAAATCATCATTCCATTATTTGCCGAACCAGCATTTGACATTTTCTGTCTCCTCTCAACTGGGTTTGCTCTGGTTTTGTACTTTAACTCTCTCATATCTTCTTCAATTGTTCATGCACTAAACCCATGCCAAGTAGTAACACTTGCCCATGTTTTTAATCTATACCGTCAGATCAAAATCCAAGGGAGTTGGGATTGCTAATCAACAAATCTTTTGTAATATGTTTATTTGTGGGCAGGAGAATCTAGTTTACCAAATTTTTTTTATTTTATCAAAATTCTATCTAATTGTACAATGGAGGAGAACATGAAGTGAATTTGTACGGACGAGTCCTCTGCCTTTGAAGGCCCCACATGCCTAGTTGATAAAACCAGGGCGCTCCTCAAACGGTGGTTCATCTTGGCTTGCGGGTTTTTGGTTTTTTCCTACTTAAATGGGTCCCATTTTAGATTCCACCTAATTGGTTTTTTCTTTTCTTAATTACTGCTAACTAATTAATTTTTACGCGTAAGATGAGACTAAAAATCAATTTTTATTTTTTTCAAAAATATATATACTATTTTTCTAACCGGTGCTCTTTATTTCAAAAAATATTATAAATTAATTATTTAAGGTAAAAATAAATATATTAATATAAAAATAAATTAAATATTATGATAGAATTATATTTCATAATAATTATTATTAATTTTAGTAATAAATGAAATTTTTTTATTCATTTAAATTTATTTATTTATTTATAATTAATTTTTTATTTTCTTAATTAGTGTTTTTAAAATACTCATTAGAAATTATTGAATTGTATTAAGAACTTTAAACTTTTTTATTTATGAATTTTTTTTAATTTAGGAGGGGATGATATGAACATAGTGAAAAGAAATCTAAACTTTACAAAAAGTGAAGGTATATATTTTTTGAAAAAACAGTAGATGTACGTATTCATGTATAATGATACGAAAAAGCTGTGTTTCTGTTATATATGGAATTATATATATATTGGCACTCCTCACAAGTGGGAACATGTGACATTGAAAAAGAAAAGAGAGAAAAGTGAGCATTATTTGCTTATTGTAATATGAACATCAATTCAGTCTCTGGTCTCTAGTGGAAACTACTCTCTATTGCCATTAGAGGAATGATCTGAGATCTCACTGATCCGATCAGATTTTTCCCTCTTTTTTTTTATTTCAATTTTCGCGAGACTTAAAAAAACAAAATAACAATTTCAACTCTTTATTATATATATTAGTACACAATATTTTTTTTATATTTTTTTAAAATAATAAATACATGTTCTTAGTATATATA
This sequence comes from Aleurites moluccanus, assembly GCA_948193065.1. Classification (NCBI taxonomy): domain Eukaryota; kingdom Viridiplantae; phylum Streptophyta; class Magnoliopsida; order Malpighiales; family Euphorbiaceae; genus Aleurites; species Aleurites moluccanus. The sequence continues at coordinate 816 of CANXYC012556743.1, read as the reverse complement.
TATATATATATAAACAGAGGTATCTTATGATTTAAGTGGGTCGGGGTCATTCAATAAAAAAAAAATTTATTAATATATAAAAAATTTTCATTTAACATATTTAAATTCAATGTTTTACATAAATTTTTTTATTTATCTAGGATTAATTTTCTAATTTAATCTCTATATATATATTTATAGATTATAAATTGGACATAATGTATCAATAGACCGATATTTCAGATGTATTAAAAATAACAATTCAATTAGTAAAACTCCTAGCCTAAATATTATCTATGTTACGATTATGTAATATTATAGAGTAAATTCTAATTTTTTTTTTTTTATATATGTATTATAGTCATGAATTTCTAAATAACGAGACAGTGGGAGAAATATTTCACTATTAATTAATAACGTAATTATATAGACATATTTCATGGAGCTTTTTTCTTAAAAATAAATAAATAAATATCATTTTGTAACAAAATTCATTAATTTTACTCATTTGTACCAATAGCGCGACCATTGTCCGAGCTGTCTTCAGTCAACGGGTTACACATTGCACAATGTATAGCGCATATGGTACCTGCGTTGCACAATACACAGCGCATGTGGTACCTGCGCTGCACAGTGCACAGCTATTAATTAATTTTAATTAAAAATATTATATTTTTTATCTACCTAAAAATTAATCCTAATATTCATAAATTAACACTATTATAATTTTAACTAAAAATATTATTAATTAATTTTAACTAAAAATATTATATTTTTATTTAGCTAAAAATTAACCCTAATATTTATAAATTTAATACTATCATGATTTTTTAACTA
>CANXYC012556192.1:0-23494 GCA_948193065.1 Aleurites moluccanus | reverse complement strand
TATCTGATGATGGTATTATTATATGGATATTGTTATGACTTGATATGATATTGTGGGAATTGATGATACAGCTAATTGAGAATGTATGGCAGGTTAATAAAATGATTGGTAATTAATAAATATGAATTATATATATATTTTTTGAATTTATAGGATTGATGTGACTGATATTGGGTTCTACAGGTGCTGGTCGCCATTAGCATCTCCCGTGCCCTAGGACCATCGCGGCTCAGGAATCCGGATCATGACAGAGGTGGTATCAGAGCTCCAGGTTTACAGAATGTGAATCTAGGTAACAAATGGATAGTGACTAGTTACAAAATAGGATAGAATTAAGAATACCATGGAGCATAGGACTTTCTTTGTCGTCTATTATTGTAATCGTCTGCTATATGTCTATATTTTGCTTATTTACTATATTCTGAGTCTATTTACGTTTTTCTCGATAGATTTTAGATATGTCAAATAGCAAAGATCGTGATACCAGGGAGGCTGAGATTGCCTCTAATGAGTCCCTAGTAAGGGAGATGAGTGTATCTAAAGGCCCGTCTCGATCTCGACAAACTTCAGAGGATTCTGATAGATGAGATGACCCTTAGAGGGTTGAGATGATGAGAGGGTTGATGGAGCTTAGGAGAGAGATGGCTAAGATGAGGAGAGAGAGGCAGTAGGCACAACCACCACCTGCTCCTACAGTAGTTCAGCCACCTGTAGTACCAGAGGTTGTGGCACCGGCTCCAGTGCAGCTAGTGGGGGCTCAGAGGGAGCCAGCTGCACAGGGTGACAGGAGAGAGATTGTTGAGGGAGGAGTCTCCATATTTAGCTTTCTAAAGCTAAACTTGCTAGAGTTACGAGGGGAGAGAGGTGCTGATTTGGTTGACTTTCTGGATGAGGTTGAGAAGGTAGTTAGGAGACTACCTTGTTCTAAGCTCAGATCCGTTGAGTTGGTTGGATTGTTACTAAAGGGAAAAGCCTGGACATAGTTTTCAAGACATATAGAGACCAGGTTATATGGAGAGCACCCACCCACCTAGGCAGAGTTTTGCCAGGGTTTGATACATGAGTTTATTACTGAGGGTATTAGGACCTATAACTTGGTAAGATTTGAGCAGTTGGAGCAGGGAGATCGCTCAGTTGAGGATTATGCTGAGGAGTTCATTCGTCTGAGTAGGTATGCTGCTCATCTAGTACCCACAGAGGCAGACCTAATCAGTAAGTTCAGAAGGGGATTAAATACTACATTACGTAATGTCCTTCTTGCCACAGAGTTTACTTATCTAACCAAGATAATAGATAAAGCTACACAAATGGAAGAGAAATATAAGGCAGAAAGAGCTAAGAGGGAACAAAAGAGGAAGAGTGGCTCAGGGTCGCAGAGTAGGAGGGGGGAGAGCAGTTCCCATTTTAGACAGGCTGAGTTAATACCTAGATTTGAGCAGAGATCCTCGGGTGGTAATCAGAGGAGGAGGCTTCAGAGTAGGGGTCAGCCCATGGGTCAGTCAGCACTTGCGTACTCTCAGAGTTCTTCTAGATCAGTTTCACAGGCACCCAGCATTCCTGCTTGTGGTTACTATGGTAGAAAGCATGGAGGGGAAGGCTGGAGGAGGACAGGTGCATACTTGAGGTGTGGCCAGCAGGGTCATTATATGAGCACTTATCCATTGAGGGCTGATCAGCAGCCATCAGTTATAGTATCTCAGCTAACAGTTCAGACTAGCTAGATTTTGGGCAGAGAGACAGTGACCAGAGGCAGAGGTAGGAGAGGTCAGGCTCCTAGTGGTGGTCAGGCTCCAACTTAGGGATGGCAATGGGGCGGGGCGGGGGCGGGGGCGCGGGAACCATCCCCATCCCCACCCCCTCCTTAGCGGGGAATCACCATTCCCGTCCCCGTTTCACATACGGGAATAATTTAGTCCCCATCCCCATGGGGATCTCCGTTCCCTGTTTAAATTTTGTATTACTAAATTTATTTGTATTTATAAAATTCATAAATAATAGCTAAAAATATAAAAAAAATTATTTAGAAAATATTAATAAATTCAAACACACAAAACATCAACCAAACATAATTAAAATATAAATATTTTAATACATCAAAAATATTAAATAATATTTTTTAATAAAACATTAAAAATTCAGCATATATTAAATTATGAGTACTTGAACAAATTTAATCTAATAAGTGCTTTCAATAAACTCCAACAATCTCATAAGAATTATTTATTGAACAAATTATTTCTTATATATATATATATATATATATATATATATATATATATATTAGTAATTAATATAATTTTATATAAGGAATAATTAAATAAATATAATAATTAACCAAGTATAATAACGGGTCCCCACGGGGACGAGGATGGGGAATACACTCCCCGTCCCTGCCCCATCCCCGCTAACGGGGAAAAAATATTTCCCATTTTCGTCCCTATGGGGAGACAAATAGGGGAATCCCCACCCCGTTCGGGGCAAATCCCTGCGGAGAACGGGGATTCCCCACCCCATTGCCATCCCTACTCCAGCTGGTAGAGGGCAGGGCAGAGTGTTTGCAGTCAACACTCAGGATGCTCAGAGATCAGATAATGTTGTCACAGGTACTATTCTGGTTCAGAATGAGGCTGCAGATGCCTTATTCGATTCGGGTGCAACTCATTCATTTGTGTCCCTACATTTTGCACCCAAATTAAATAAGGAGAGGCAGTTATTGGATATTCCATTATCTGTTGCTACTCCTATGGGAGATTCTGTGGATGTTGACTATTACTATCCTGATTGCATTATTGAGTTTGATGATCGTATTTTGCGTGTTGACTTGATTGAGTTACCTGTGATTGAGTTGGATGTAATACTGGGTATGGATTGGTTGACTAGGCATCGGGCAGTGATAGATTGTTATAGGAAGAGAATTAAATTCCAGCCTGAGGGGCAGCAGGAGTTTGAGTTTTAGGGTGACATTCCGGAGTTTTGAGTTAACCTTATATCTACTATTCAGGCTTGGAGATTGATAAGGAAAGGTTGTTCAGCCTATTTGGCCCATGTGGTAGATGTACAAAAGTCTTCTGTACATTTGGATCAGATACCGGTGGTTCAGAAGTTCCTTAGATATTTTTCTTGAAGAGTTGCCAGGATTGCCCCCTTGATAGGGAGATTGAGTTTGAGATTGAGGTGCATGCAGGCACAGATCTGATATCCATTCCACCTTACAGAATGGCTCCGGCAGAACTGAAGGAGTTGAAGATTCAGTTACAAGAGCTATTGGATAGAGGGTTTATCCGACCTAGCAGTTCTCCATGGGGTGCACCGATTTTGTTTGTGAGAAAGAAAGATGGCTCTTTGTAGATGTGTATTGATTATAGGCAGCTAAATAAAGTCACAGTGAAGAATAAGTATCCATTGCCAACGATTGATGACTTGTTTGATCAGCTGTAGGGTGCCAGCCATTTTTCTAAGATTGATTTGAGGTCTGGGTATCATCAGCTGAAGATTAGGAGTGGAGATATACCCAAGACTGCTTTCAGAACTCGTTATGGCCATTATGAGTTTCTGGTATTGCCATTTGGATTGACAAATGCTTATGCGGCTTTTATGGATTTGATGAATAGGGTGTTCAGGTCTTATTTGGATAAGTTTGTCATCGTCTTCATTGATGACATCCTTATTTATTCCAGGAGTGAGGAGGAGCACAAGGAGCATTTGAAGATTGTATTACAGATACTTCAGGAACACCAGCTGTTTGCTAAATTATCTAAGTATCAGTTCTGATTAACAGAGGTGTGCTTTTTGGGGCATGTCATTTGTAAAGAGGGTATTATGGTGGATCTTCAGAAGATTGAGGCGGTTGCCAACTGGCCTCAGCCTACCAATGTTTCAGAGGTGCGTAGCTTTCTGGGTATGACTGGATATTATCGGAGGTTTATGAAAGATTTCTCTCGTATTACAGCTCTTTTGACTAGATTGATGAGGAAACAGGAGCAATATGTCTGGATAGATGAGTGTGATCGGAGTTTCCAGACTCTAAAGTATTGCCTTACCAGTGCTCCGGTTTTGGCATTACCAGTGGAGGAGGAGAAATTCACTGTATATTGTGATGCTTCGCGGATTGGCCTAGGGTGTATTCTGATGCAGATAGGTAGGCTAATTGCTTATGCTTCTCGTCAGTTAAAGAAGCATAAAGCAAATTATCCTACTCATGATCTGGAGATGGCAGCAGTTATCTTTAACTTAAAAATTTGGAGGCACTACTTATATGGGGCTAAATGTGAGATATATACGGATCATAAGAGTCTGCAGTATATATTTCAGTAAAAGGATTTGAATCTAAGGCAACGCAGATGGGTTGAGCTTCTGAAAGATTATGACTGTGAGATTCTCTATCACCCAGGGAAGGCCAATGTAGTAGCGGATGCCTTGAGTAGGAAATCAATTGGTAGTCTTGCTCATATTATAGTCTTCCGGAGGCCATTAATCCGAGATTTGAGACAGTTAGCTGATTGTAGGGTAGAGTTGGAATTGGGTTCTTGGGATCGGAACCAGGCTATGATAGCCCAGTTTTGAGCAAGGTCACTGTTGATTGATGATATAAAAGTGGACCAGGACAGTGATCCTTATCTTCTGAAGCTAAAGGGAGAGGTTTAGAGTGGACGAATGACTGAGTTCACTATTGATGATGGGATATTGAGATGTGGGAAACATATTTGTGTACCGGATTATGATGAGCTACAGGATAGGATTATGCGAGTGGCACACTATTCTGCTTACAGTGTACATCCAGGTATTACCAAAATGTACCACGATCTCAGAGATGTTTATTGGTGGCCTGGGATGAAGAAAGATATAGCTCATTTTGTATCGAAATGCTTAGCCTGTTAGCAGGTTAAGTTTGAGCATCAGAAGCCATCAGGGATACTTCAAGAGATAGAGCTGCCTGAGTGGAAATGGGAATAGGTTACCATAGACTTCATAGTTGGTCTACCACAGACTTCGAGGGGGTATAACTCTATTTGGGTTATTGTGGATCGATTGACGAAGTCGACACACTTTTTGGAAGTTAAGACCAACTATTTAGCAGCTCAGTATGCACAATTGTATATTGATAAAATTGTGCGTCTTCATGGAGTTCCTTTGGTGATCATATCTGATCGGGGTACACAGTTCACATCCCAGTTTTGGCAGAAATTTCAGGAGGCTATGGGTACCCAGCTACGGTTTAGTACTGTTTTCCATCCACAGACTGATGGGCAGTTCGAGAGGATGATTCAGACCTTGGAGGATATGCTCAGGTTATGTGTTCTGGATTTCAAAGATAGTTGGGATTATTATCTGCCACTGATAGAGTTCTCCTATAATAACAGTTATCACTCTTCGATTGGTATGGCTCCATTTGAAGCACTATATGGTAGAAAGTGCATATCACCAGTATATTGAGTGGAGCCAGGAGATAAGCAGCTAGAGGGACTCGAACTAATTAGAGAGACTATGGAGAAGGTTCCTATGATCAGAGAGCGGATGAAGACTGCCTTCAATAGGTATAAGAGTTATGCTGATCTAAAAAGAAATGATGTATAGTTTTCTATTGGTGATCATGTCTTCCTAAAGATCTCACCGATGAGGGGAGTTATGATATTTGGAAAGAAAGGCAAGCTGTCACCAAGATTTATAGGCCCGTTTGAGATACTTGAGTGGATTGGTAGTGTGTCCTATAGATTGGCTCTTCCACCCAGTATGAGCCACGTACATCCAGTCTTTCATATATCAATGCTATAGAAATATGTATCAGATCCATCGCACATTTTGGAGATACAGGATGTGGATCTCAGTGAGGATTTATTATATGAGGAGCTACTTATGGAGATTGTTGATCGACAGGTCAGAAAGCTTCGAATCAAAGAGATCCCGATGGTTAAAGTGTTATGGATAAACCAGACAATTGAGGAGTGTACATGGGAGAGTGAGCAGGAGATGCGGAACAAATACCCATCTCTATTTCAGCTTTGAGATATATTTTATTTAAATTCGAGGACGAATTTAATTGAAGGGGGGAAGAATGTAACACCTACCATTTTCATATATAATATATATATATTTATATATACATATATATGTGTGTGTGTGTGTACATAATTTTAAATTGAATTGGCTTAATTAATTGATTTTGCAATAAGTATAAATTTTCTTTATTTAATTATTTTGATGATGATAGTAAATGAGCATGGAAAATATTATTATGTATAATATTGATTGATATGTTGGATTCCTAAATCTGTAAATATATTCTAAGTGATAAAAGAAGTGAGGAGTTAGAATAATTTGTAGCATTTTTCACGAACTGGGTTAAGTGGTTTCCAGCCGGCATTGCCGAGCTGGCCATGCGAGGTGGCAATGCCGAGCTGGCCTATGTGCAGAGGCAATGCCGAACTGGCTATGCGAGGTGGCAACACTGAACTGGCAATGCGAAGAGGAAAGTGCGAACTGGAAATGCGAAGAGGCTTATGTGAGCCGGCAATGCGAAGAGGCATTGGGGAATTGGGTTTGGCGAAGTGGAATTGAGAGCCGGCATATGCGAAGAGGCATATGTGAGTCGGCATATGCGAAGAGGCATACGCGAGCGGGCAATGTGAAGAGGCATTGGCGAGCTGGGTTTCACAAAGTGGAATTGCGAGCTGACATATGCGAAGAGGCATATGCGAGCCGACATATGCGAAGTGGCAATGGCGAGCCGACAATGCGAAGAGGCATTGGCAAGCCAGTATTGGCGAGCTGGGATTGGCGAGCTGCAAATTGCAAACTGGCAATTGCGAGCTGGAACAGTGAATCAAATTGGCGAGGCGGGATTTAATTATTTCATTTTACTGAGACAGTAGCCTATTTAAAGGGGCAGTAACTGATGCATTGGACACGATAACTCATTTTATTTCTTCTCTGTTTTCTCTGTGTTCGTCTTTTCTCTAAAAGAAGCCGAACACTGTTCATCTTCATTCTTCTTTAGATTTCACGATTTTTCCATCAAAATTTCTAGAGAAAATTCATGGAAATCACATATACATTCTGTGTTCATCTATTTTCCGTCCTTAACTTGTGGAAAGGAGCTGAAAATATTTCAGAGGCAGTGAAGGATAAAATTCTACCATTTTACCCATTTGAGGTAAGGGTTTGTTTATTAGTTTTTATTAATTAAATAGATATTATTTAAGGTGAAATAAATGAGTTTAGTGTTATTTTTCCTAAATTAATACTAATTTATGGAAATCATTAAATTTGAGGGTTTATTTGGGACTTGAGATATGATTTGATAAATTAGTGATGGGATTTATAAATTGATAATAGAATTAGTTAATAGGATGTAAGTGAGCAATTAATTGATGATCAATTTAATGTGAAATTGTAGATTGTGAAAATTGAATTCTTAAAGTAGCCAAAATTGGGGATTTTTTAGGAATTAGTGTAATTGGCTATCTCTTTGGCTATTGGAAGCCACAGGTGAGTTCTACATGCATCATCTATCATATTAAAATTGATTAATTTGATTGTTGGACGCCATTTGGGAGAAACCCCCAAATGGCCGAACCTTATATCTTTGTGTTACCTTTGATTTTCCTTGAATTTGTAACCATATTCTTTTACCAAATAAATCCATGTATTGTTATATAACTTTGCTTTATTGATATTACCATTTTCAATCACCAAACCTTATTTCTCTTGTCTTATGAATTATCCTAAATACCAAACCTTTGATTGATATTGGATATTATACATGGCATGACCATTATTGATATTGGATATTGAAATGATTGAAACCGAACTAATTAATTGATTGATTGAATCCGGATGCCATTGTTGCTTATGGTATCCCTTGTTATTGACCTTGATATGGTTGTAACAGAACTTCCGATTCGATAGGGGAGTGGAAAAATACTGTTGACCTTGTGTACATTGTATATTTGTACCCTAACTAGGAAGGGATTATGGTCCTGGCCATAGGGCCTGATCAGCCTTATGCTTATTTGCCCTGATATGGATGAACTAGTGACCTATATGGTCCAACAATTTGATTGTTTAGAGATTGTATGATTTATTTTCATACAGTCCATCCCAGTATATGTCTTTCCATATATATATTATCGATCCTATATAATGATCACTTGGATTTATTGTACCTTGACATTTATTCGATACACTGTTATTTCATTGATTGATACCTTTGCTTATATGATACCTATTATTTATTGCAATCCATGTGAATTCAACTGCTTGAGAGGCCTCATAAGGCCAATTTTCAACTGCTTCAACCTTCTGAGGATATACTTTAATACCATCTTTACAAATAACATGCCCTAAAAAGCACACTTCAGTTAACCAAAACTAGCATTTAGACAACTAAGCATATAATTAATGCTCTCGAAGTGTCTGTAGTATAATCCTCAAATGCTCTGATTGCTCCTCTTCACTCCTAGAATAGATAAGAATGTCATCAATGAACACTATGACAAACCTATCCAGATATGGCTTGAACACCCTATTCACCAAATTCATAAAAGTAGTCGGTGCATTAGTCAACACGAGTGGCAATACCAATAACTCATAATATCCATATTGGGTCCTGAAAGCAGTCTTGGGCACATCCCTCTTCTTGATTCTCAACTGATGATACCCAAATCTCATATCAATCTTTCAGAAATGATTGGCACCTTGCAATTGATCAAACAGATCATCAATCTGTGGCAATGGATATTTATTCTTCACAGTCACCTTATTTAGCTTCCTGTAGTCAATACACATCCTTAAGGAGCCATCATTTTTTTTCACAAATAGCACTGGAGCACCCCACGGGGAACTGCTCGGTCTAATAAACCCTCTATCCAATAATTACTGCAATTATACCTTTAATTATTTCAATTCTATTGGTGCCATTCTGTATGAAGGAATGGATATCAGATCGGTGACTAGATACACCTCAATCTCAAACTCTATCTTCCTATCTGGGGGTAATCCTGGCAATTCATCAGCGAAGACATCAGGGAATTCCTGAACTATTAGTATCTAATCAATCCCTATTGAAGTCTTCTGCAGATCTATCACATGAGCCAGGAATGTTGAACAACCCTTTCCTATCATCCTTCTAACCTAGATAGAAGAAACAAAACTAATACTAGATTCACGTTGATCACCCAGGAATTCAAACTCTGGTTATCCCTCAGGCTGAAATTTAACTCTCTTCTCATAACAATCAATAATTGCACGATGTGTCGTTAACCAATCCATACCAAGTATCACATTAAGCTCTAACACAGGTAGTTCTATCAAATCAGCACGCAGAATATTATCATCAATCTCAATCACAAAACCTGGATAAAAATAATTCACTCCTATACTCTCCCCTATAGGTGTGGGTATCTCTAAAGGTACATTCAATAACTGTCTCTCTTTATTCAACTTAGGTGCAAACAGTGGTGAGACAAAAGAATGCGTAGCACTAGAGTTAAACAATGTATATGCTATCTCATTCTGAATAAGAATCATACCTGTGACCACATTATCAGATCTTTGTGCCTCTTGAGCATTCACAGCAAAAACTCGTCCCTGACCTCTACCTGCTGGGGCATGACTACTGCTCGATGCCTAACCTCTGCCTCTGCCCCTACTAGGAGCCTCTCTAGCTACATTCTAACTCATCTAAATAGTAGGCTAGGACATTGATGCTAAAGGTTGCTGATCAACCCATAAAGGACATCTGCTGATGAAATGACCATGCTGCCCACATTTCAAACAAGCACTTGTCTGTCATCGACACACTCCTTTGTGCCTTCTACCACAAAAACTGCAAATAGGCACATTGGGCATTTGAGTAATAGGTCTAGAAGAACCTTGTGAATAAGCAGGTGCGGACTGCACTGGAGGTCCTCTACTTTGTGTCCTTCTCCTCTGACTGCCAGACGGAGGTCTCTGATCAAACTTGGGCACTAGTTCAATCTGTCTAGACTGGGAGCTGCTCTCCACTCTTCTACCCTATGATCTAGGTCCTCCCTTCCTTTTATGATCTCTCTTAGCTCTCTCTGACTTGTACTTTTCCTCCATTTGATTGACCTTGTCAATGATGGTAGTCAGAGATGTGAACTCTATAGCAAGCAGGGCATTATGAAGTGAGGCATGTAATCCCCTCTTGAATATGCTACTCAAAACTGCCTCAGTAGGAGCAATCTATGTAGCATATTTGCTCAATCTAATAAACTTCTATGCATACTCCTCCGCTGTCTTATTTCCCTACTCAATCTGCTTAAACTGGATCAAATTTTTGGTTTTCACTACTTCTGTTAAGAACTCATCAATCAACCCTTGTCTGAACTCTGCCCAGGTAGGAGGATGATTACCATATAATCTGGGCTCCATACGTTGAGAAAACCAAGTCCAGGCTTTCCCTTTCAGTAATAACCCAACTAGCCCCACTGCTCTGATACCAGAACAAGGTAGTCTCCTAACTACCTTCTCAATCTGCTCTAGGAAATCAATCAGCTCATCACCTCTGTCACCCCTGAACTTTGGCAGATTAAGCTTCAAAAAGATAAAAATAGTTACTCTGCCCTTATCAATAACTCGGCGGACTCCCTATACAACAGGCTCATCAGAAACCACAACTGATTGCACAGGAGCTGGAGCAGGAACTGCTGGTGCAACTGGGGCTGGTGTTGCTGCTGGTGTTAGTGGTGGTGGCATATTCTGTCGTTCTTACCTCAATTCTGCTAATTCCCGATGTAATTCCATCATCACCTGCATCATCTCCATCCTCTAGGGGTCATCACTCCTCTTTGTCTCCTCTGTCATCCGTCGGGATCTGGATGGTCCCTCTAAAATTCCCTGACAAGAGATTTATTAGAGGCTATCCTGCCTCTTTGGTATCCCTATCTCTGTCATCAAACAGCTCTGTCAAACTGCTAGAAAATAAAAAATAGAAATAATTCAGAATGATACAGAATCGCAGAATACCCATACATCTTGACGAATACAATAAAAGATGATACATGAATTCCTATGCTCCATGGTTTACTTAACTTTACTCATACTGTACTTAGTTACTATTCCTCTGTAACTTATGCTCTTATACCACCTTTGTCAGATCCTAATTTTAGAATATGATGGTCCTAGGATGTAGGAGATGCCAGAGGCGATTGACACCCGTAGAATTCAATATCACATACAATAATCAATTACTATAAATTAATTAATTAATTACTCAATTAAGTTCCATTATGACATTCTATAATCTGTCTGTAATTCATTCTGCAATTGACTGTAACTATCATCATTATCATGCCATAACATTAATTATACTCCATAATCTACCATACATACATATCCATAATCTAACTATGTCACTATACAACCCATGGAGCTACTAAAATATATATACAAAATATAGTGTTTTAAATAATTACACTGCTATAAGACATTGCAGAATTCCTCGGGAAGCAACAGTCAGGAATCTCCTTACTACTCTGCACCTGGAAAGGGAAAACAATGAAAGGGTGAGTATAAAAGATACTCAGTGAATCTAATATGCATCAACCATAAATAAAGACTAGAATATCAATAAATAATAGGCAGATAATCAATGAATAATAATCTCCTCAACAAATGTCTGAATATAGAATCAGAATACAGTGAATGACTATAGTATCGATAATCAGGTCAATGAAATATATATCTCATGAATAAGATAGATAAAGGGCCATAAAATTCATATCACATATGTCCATCATGTATCAATAAACATAAGACTGATCAGATCTTATGGCTAGGACCATTAACCCTTCCCAGCTAGGGTATCATAATACAATGTGCACATTGCCGACGGTATGTACCCACTGCTCCGTCAAAGAGGTAGCTCTGTCAAATCTCATCAGAAGCAATAAGGATATAGAATAAGTCAATTAATATCAATATACAATGATAATCTCATCAACTAGCAGTAGCTCATGAATAATCAAACGAGACTGCGATTGTAATACTCTAGGAAAGCCTACCATAATTATATAATTATTGATCTCAGTATTTAGTTTGAAATCATCGAAATGACTAAAAATAATTTTAGAGACTCAGTTAGAACGCAAACGAAATACTTTTCAAGAAGACGTCGGTGTCGATATCGCTGCCGACAAAATAGCAGTCCAGTCGATAAATAAATTTTTGATTCTGACTAGGGGTAAAGAATCATATATATGCATGTGTAATTATGGTAAAAAGAAAGAGGTGAAAAATATTTAGGAACACTGAAAAAGTAAGTGATGGCAGAACTGTAAATAAATGGAACTTTGGGGTATAGTGGAAATTGGACTGTCTGAGTTTCAGAATGGCTCTGAAACTATTTTTATAATAAAGTATAAATAAAAATAAGATATTTGAATTCCCACTTTGAAAACCATATCCCAACTGAATTGTCAGAATAAATTTCAAAAGAAAATGTGACAAAAGTATAATTTAATGAAAGTTTAAGGACCAAAATAAAATTTACCAATTGTGACTTAGTATATAAGCCACACTTGAACAAATTTCTGTATTTTCTTCTCATCTTTGGCCGAAATTTTCTCTTCCTTCTCCCATCATTTTTCCTTCAAATTTCTTAAGGAAAATCAAAGCAAACTTGAATCAAACCTTGTATCTTCCATTTTCCATCCATTTTTTACCTAGGAGAATCAAAAAAATTCAAGAACAACCACCATTAGATTTTCGGCCCATTTTAGGTAAAGTGTTGTTTTGTTTGCTTTTATGTTTGATTTAGGTGTTATAGATATCAAATAGAATGGGTTATGAGTTTAATTGCATCAATTGATGCATATAACATTTTTCCCCAATTTTTCAAACCCTAACCTAAGTTGTATGAACTAGCTATGTGATTTTGTAGAATATGTTAATTGGAGACTAATGGATGAAATATATGTGGTTGGTTTGTTATAGAAAATCAAGATTGCCAAAGCTGTGAATTTTGCCTCCTTTGAAGCTTAAGGTGGAAAATCAAATTTTCAAACCAATTTGAAGTATGTCGTGAGTCTTGTTTGCATCATTTAACATGCCTAAGGTGTTAAAATGTCAATTGGAATTTATTCCCACAATGGCCATTTTGGCCGAACCTTAATTGGCCATTTTCCCTTGTTTTGTTCTTGCTTTTCCTTTAGTTTTTGCAAGCCATTTTGATCCTTTAATTGATGTTTATTGTTGTATATCAAATGCCTATTGAATTACTTATAATGTATATTGTTATTGATAATTGGGGCAATGTTGGAGTTGCACCGAAACCTTGTCAAATTGTCCATCCAAAGTTGCCCACCGTTTGTCAAAATTCCTAGCTTAAAATCCATAGGCCTACCATTTGAATGCCATCATCGCCAGCGACAATGGCATGCTAATTGCGTCAACTTTTTGTTCATATATGACCAACTTATGTTCCATCCCATTGTTGTTTGCCAAACACTTTGTCATTGTATAACTACTTGTTATTGCTATTACCTTGGTTCTATTGCTTCTTGAATTGATTGATAATGAATTATTGATACTTGGTGATACCATTATTGTGCAATGGTATCTATTGATTTGTTTCTTGTTTCTACTGTCTCCGATGTGATTTGATAGAGCTGCCACGACGATAGGGTAGTGGGTACATATTGTCAGCAATGTGCACATTGTATTGTTATGCCCTAACTGGGAAGGGTTATCAGTCCTAGTCATAAGACCTGATCAGTCTTATGTTTATTGATATGAGATTGATATCTATTTGACACATATTATATGAGTTTTATAGCTCTATATCTATCTCATCCATGTGATATACTTTCCATTGATGTGATTATTGACTTTACTGTCACTTATTGTCACCTTTTGTACTTGATTCAGTATCCTGTTATCTCTTGAGCATATTGATTTACTTATTTCATCTGCCTATTCTTTATTGATATTCTATTACATATTTATTGGTCGATGCATATTAGATTCACTGAGTATATTATATACTCAGCCTTGTATTGTTTTCCATTTCCAGGTGCAAAATAGGAGGTAGAATCCCAGCTTTTGATTCTCTGTGAATTTCTACGGTGTTCATAGCAATGTAATTACTTATAAACATTGTATTTTTGTATGTTTATGATCTAGCTGCTCCATGGGTTGTATATGGTATAGTTAGTTTATGAACATGTATGTATGGATTGTATTAGAGTTTAAATTAATGATATGATATGATGTGATGAATATTACAGCCAATTGCAGTATAATTTACAAATGGATTACAGATTGAATGAATGAATAGTAATTAGGTAACTGAATAATAAATTGATGGTAATAGATGATTGCTTGTGATATCGGGTTCTACGGGTACCGGTCACCTCTGGCATCTCCCACATTTTAGGACTATCACGTTCCAAAATCGGGACGTGACAACGATTTAGCAATATATAAACAATAGATGAATTAATAAATAGTAGTATTACGATTAGTAATTAACATTGGGATGAATCAAAAGTTAGACAAATCAAGTCAAGAAGTTGGCTCAATTGGCATGCCAATGTCGCTGGCGACGATGACATTCAAATGGTAGGCCTATGGATGAAATCAATGGTAGGCCTATGGATTTTGAACTAGGCATTTCATCGAACACTTGGTGTGCAACGAACAATAGACATTTTGGCAAGGATTTGGTGCAACATTGAAATTGCCCCAATATCAATCAACAAACATACAATGTAGGATATTCAATAAGTATTTGGTTTCCATCAATAAACAACATATAAAGGATCAAAATGGCATAGAAAACCAAAGGAAAACAAGATAAAAATCAAGGCAAAAATGGGCTAGGATGGTTCGGCCAACATGGCTATTTTGAAGCATGTTTCCAATCAATATTTTAACACATTAGGCATAATATTTGATGCATATTAAACTCACCTCATACTCCAAATAAGCTATAAAAATTGATTTTTGATTTGACACCAATTCCTTCAAAGTAGGCAAAAATGATAACTTTTCAAATCTTGATTTTCTACACCAAACCAACCACAAATAATTCATCCATTAGCCTTCAATTAATATATTCTAAGCTTAATTAACATTAACTAACATTAAATCAAATAGCCAAATCAAACAACTTCAACCTAGGGTTTCAAATTGGGGAAAACTCTTCAAATGCATCAATTGATGCAATTAAACACAATACCCATCCAATTTAACGTCTAAAACATATGAATTAACTCTTAAACCAAAGAAATCACTTCCTTACCTTGATATGGAGTTTGGGCTGAAAATCACAAGCCAAAGAATCTTGAAATTTCTTGATTTTTCAAGCAAACTAAGGTTGAAAATCAATAAATAAAAGGTTTGATTCAAGTTTTCTTTAGGTTTTCCTTAGGAAAATTGCATGAAATTTGGTGGGAGAAGAGTTTTGAAATTTCGGCCAACATGAAGAAGAAGGAGAAAAATGGCCAAAAATTTCCTAAGGCATGCTTATATACTAAGTTAGAATGGTAAATTACAATTGGGTCCTTAAACTATATATTAATCATACTTTGACCCCATCTTCTTCTATAATTTATTCTAACAATTCTATTGAGAATTAGATTTCAAAGTGGGAACTGAAATGACTTATTTTTATTTGTACTTTATTAAAAAAATAATTTCAGAACTATTCTGAAGTTCAGACAGATGGTTTTCCACTATACCCTTAAAGTTTAACTTATTTACGATTTTGCCATTACTTAAATTTTCAATATTCCTAAACATTTTTCAACTCTTTCTTTTCACCATAATTTCACATATAAATATATGATTCTTTATCCCTGGTCTGAATCAGAAATTCATCTGTCGATCGGACTGCTATTTCCCCAGCAGTGTAATTAACACGACATTTTTTGGAACAATATCACAAATGCATTCTAACTGTATTTCAAAAATTATCTTTAGTTATTTTGATGATCCCATACCAATAACTGATTATATTATTGTTCAATTATGATTGCAATTTCTAGGGTATTATAACCAGAAACACTAGACATGTGCCCCACTTAAATACATGGAGACGTTGAGGTGACAAGGTGCACCGATACGCTTATGTTTCATGCTATGATCTGTTATGAGTTCTATTTCATAATATGATTTTTAGTGCCATTCTTTATGGGCACTCACATTGTTCATGTTATGATTCCTTGTGCCATGATTCTCATAATCTCTTTCCTTATGATATTCCAAAAGTATATGGAATTTATGTTTAAGTTCATACTTATCCTCTATATCTTTATAATACTTGTAAGCATTAGTTTAGTTTATATCTTACTGAGTTGAAGGCTCATTTCTCTTTTGTGGATTTCAGGTGTTAGATTAGCCTGCGAGGGAGTTAATATTAAAGATAGAGCTTCTTGATCCTTTCTCCATAAAAAGACTCGCTATGTAAAATTTTGTCTATTATGTTGCAATTAAGTATATACTTATATATATATATATATATATTTATGTATTGAGAAGTTATTCTTAGAGCTCCATAGTGATGTTTGAAAATAATATTACAATAGCTGCTTGGAAAGCATGCTTATAAATTTTGCCTTACAACCTGTTAAGTTTAAATAGAAAAGCCTATAATGACATAATAGGCTAAGATAACACAATGATGATATATGTATGATATGAGCATGTGATGTACTTGAGATCCAAATTATGTTGCGTTCTATGGGTTTATGATAGCCTTATGCATACCCTTGCCCTAGGACCGTCACATCGCTGGAGTTGGGGTGTGACACCTAAGCTGTCCAATAATAAGACTGGTTCATTATGATTAAATTTTTCCAACAACTCTAGATTTCTTGATACAAACCAAGATTTCTTGACACAAACTAAATCAAGGTCAGAAAATTCATCTGGTTGTTTGTTAGATACATCATTGGTTGAGGACATGGATGTCCAAAGTTAGTTAGGTATGAGAGGCACTAGTCTAATAGCTCAATCATCATTCTGGTAAGACAATGATTCTACTTTTAGACATTTTAATTTTTATGGGTGGACCTCGATTTGCCTCGACTTAGAGCAGGAGTAGACTTGCTGGCTTTACGAACTGGCTTCCAAGGACTTGCTTTGGTATCACCCCTAGTACGGGAAAGATGGTGTGATTTTGGGAAGTTTTATAAATTTGCTATTGTAGCATGATTTGTGGAGAAGACAAACAAAGTTATTCCTACCTGTCAGAGATTGATTAGACTCTTAGGGTAGTGTTTCGAAGGTTTAGACTTAGTAAGGCTGACACTTGGATCAATGACTTGAAAGAAAAGCCATTTAAAATGAAGAAAGACCCTTATATATGATATATGGATATTCGACTTAAGGAATAACGATCTTGGATTACTTACAGTAGATGATGGATTTGATCTACTTAGATATCTTGATCAAGTAATGATTTAAAGGATGATTTCTTTAAAATATATACCCCACATAAAGGATAAGGGTATATAATTGCTTTAGCTAAGAGATACAATAATTGACACAAAGGGCATGCCCTCTGAGACATATTTGATGTGGTTGATTAACATGATGGTTACTGACTCGAAAGCTTATTTAACTCTTGAAGAAGCTTTTAACACGAAGGAAGATAACTCTGAATGATTGACTCAAGAAATGACTTTCAGGAGAGGTAGAGTTCTTCAACTCTCTTTAAACTATCAACACAAAGAGAGATGAACTTTTATTGTGACAGACTTGACTATGTAGTACTTTGAGTGAGATAATACAAATGAGACTATTGTGTTTGATATTTGAACATGATAAACTATCTTCCTTTCATTTTGACAAAGACAAAAAGATTTGAATTTTTTTTTTAAATAATGACATATTACTTTAGAATCCAATTTGAACTAATTTTTGATTGCGTAGCCCTTTCGAGTTTTCAACTCAATAATCTTTTTTTTTTTTCTTTTTGCTCTAACTTTTGACCAAGCTACCCTTTCATGTTTTTAACTTGACGAGTTTCTCTAATTTTTGCCTAACCCGCCCTTTAAGGTTTTCAACTTAGCGAGCTTTTCTTTTATTTTTTTTATTTTTTTAGGCAAATGAATCAAAAGGAAAATGAAATATTGGCACCTAAAAGAAAACATGATTTCATTAGGATGACACTCCTGCCAAACAAGACCTTCTTGAATACATATGGAACAATCCCACTATGAGTTATAGCTTTGATTATCCTTTTGCTTGGATTTTAGATAGCCATAATCATGATGAAAGACATTCATTTTTATGTTTGTCAGATCCTAATCGACTTGTGATCATTCAACATATGGCCATGATTGACTTGATGGTTGCCCATTAGTTTGAGGCAATAAGGAAAAGACCGATGACATTGAATATTTTCCTTAAGCAAATTCACTACTTTCTGTTTCTTTGATTTTTGAAAATCAATAGAGTCATCACCTTCATTTTTAAGGGAAAAAAAAAAAGAAAACTCATTTTGACTCTAATTTATAGTATAATGATAAAATTAATAGACCTTTGAACCGGGACTGAGTTTGGGAACTAGGTTTTTGGTTTACAATAACTCTCATTTTGACTTATCATTTAACAATTGACTTATAAAAATAGGATTTCATGACCAAGTTATAAGGATGGAAATTTATACAATGCATGAATTATATATAAAAGAGCACATATATAACATTAAAATAAGGAACATAAAGTAACATCAAAAAGCCAATAACAGAGGGATATTAACTCTAGCCCTCAATGGGAATTCTAGGTTAACTACACATTTCCCAAATAACATTAAAACATATTAAATTAAGAAAAAAGAGAGTTTTTGGTGTTTTTGGATTTAAAGCTATGAAACAGCTTGCCTGCATATCCCGTTGAATGGGAATTAATATCTACACAGTTCTCCCATCTTGCAAAGGCGTTTGGTTTGATTTTAAGAAAAGATTGATTTTGTGGTTCCTTTAATTTTGAGGTATAAACATGATACCTTGGTTTGAGAGGGATGCCTTCTTCGAAAGGGTTGGGTCCTACCTTGCGGGGGATGATTTCTTAAAGCTTGCCCGGATCGAATTTTCACTTTTAATTTGGTAAGAGAAGCAAGGGATGACTTCATAGAGTTCGCCTGAGTCGAAGTCTCACTTTGATTAAGTAGGATCAACACTACGATGTGCTCCGACTATTGCTTTTAGATTGACTAAAATAGAGATTGCTTTAAGTCTTCTATTCCTACAACTCAAGGATAGTTAGAGAAATTGATTAAAAATCAAAGAGAATTGATCCGCTTTTAATAAAGAATATTGAACAGAGGGAGAAAGGAGAGCCAACTAAGGAAAATTTGACTTAGTTATTCTGGTACTCAATGAGAGTCTATGTTAGTGTCATTTGAAGTGAAATTGAGCCTTGTATTTATAGAAAAAATATATGAGGGAAAACCATACTGAAATTCGATATGGGATTTTGGACTGAAGTTTGGTGGTAAAATAGTTGAAGCTTGGCTGCAGAGGAGCTTCTTTCTGGTGGGAGTTCTTAGCACAGGTTGCGGTGTTGCCCAGGGCTACTTGGGCCACTAGTGGCACCTCTAGCTAGGCTTGGCCCTACTACCAAGCCCTAGCCCAAGTACCACCAGGTTCATCATGATGTCTATCCGGTCTGATTCGCCAGATTTATAGTGGTTTAACCTTTGGTTGACGCCAATAAGCTTGGCATGGTTCGTTTTGTCTATATTTGGAATTGACTTTGATCTCCTGTCGATTGCAAATTAGTTTGGCATGATCCAAGTATGCTTGGGTGCAAAATCATGTGTTTACAGCTGCCCCCATCACTTTTACCTATGTTTGAAGGGTAAAGGTGATGGTAGTAAACCGAATGAGTTTTGGTCTGCTTAAAATGAGATTTGTACATTTTGCTTGCACTTTGAAGTGTTTGTTGATGTGTTGGCTTGTTTTCACAATTTTGAGATTTGTCTTTTTTTTTTTTATTTTTTTTATTTTTGGTATTTTCTGAATTATAGAAGCATCCCTTGTCTGATTCGGGCAAATGATAGCTTTGAAAATAAAGAAAAATCATACGATTTTGATGGCACTGACGGCACTGCAATCTTCGTTGAAATGGATCTGATATCGCAATTCCAAGCTCATCCGAGCTACGAAAGAACATGATTAATTATGAAGATTCTAAAAAAGAAAGAGGTATAAATAGAGCTTTACCCTCCCATTCTCTTCATTTTCTCTCATTTTCTTCGTTTTGCTTCTCTCTCTAAATCTTATCTCTCTTGATTTCCTCTCAACTTTATTTTATGCCTTTCAAAGCTAATTTTGCTCTAATTAGGGGACACCGAAGCTACGAGGCTCCGCGGGAGAATGATAATCCTGAGGATTTGCTGCAAGAGTCTGAGGAGCACATCTCTTGGGATGTCAGGATCGAGGTATTTTTCTTTTTTCTTCTATTTCTTCTTATTTTCTACGCTATGCGTCTTTTATTTATTTGCTTCTTTTTGTTATTTTCTACTTTTAACACCATACCATTAGGAATAAAGGGGATAGATTGAACCTTGCCTACATAAAAGAGAGTATGGGTACCAATGTATTGAGAGATCTGGTTGCATTGATTGGGTTTGTGTCATTTTTGGGACTCAGACCCCCTCCTGAGAGTAACATTGCCTTGATTAAGGCATTAGCTGAGTGGTGGTAGGATACCAACAATACCTTCCATTTTCCATGTGGTAAGATGACTATGACTCCCGTGGATCTATATATGTTATCCGGATTGAGATTTGGACTTCATCCACTTGAGACTTGTCTTGATTGGCAAGTTTTCTTTTCTCCTGAGGATATGGTGAGATTGATAGGGCAAGATCCTCCCTATACTCGGAGTACTGTTATGCGCATATGGCTACAGGCTCGTTTGAGAGACATGAAGCCTTTCAATGGGGCGTTTCCAGCAACTGAGCCAGTTGCTCGCCTTATGATGCTGATATTAGTGGGCTGCACCTTTGCTCATACCCGTTGGGATACTGTTGATCTGAATATCCTTACTAGCTTACTGGATTTATCACAGCTTGAGTCATATGATTGGGATGGTGCTGTTCTAAGCACCATATATAGGGAGATGACTGATTTGTCTCGTAGAGCACCCACTTCCTTTGCAGGGACATTCCTTATTTGGGAGGTACATTTTTGCTTGTTATGATTATCTATTTGTTTGACTGTCTAATTGTCTACTTGTTTGACTGTCTGTTTATCTGTCTACTTGTCTGACTATCTGCTTGTCTAACTATTTGCTTATCTAATTGTCTATTTGTCTAACTGTCTGCTTGTCTAACTGTCTATTTATCTGACTATTTGTTTATCTGACCGTCTGCTTGTCTGATGTCTATTTATCTAACTGTCTTCTCATTTATGATTGTTTTGCCACTTTTCAGCTCTGGGCTTATGAGTATTTTTCCATACTTGCTCCTATATTGGATGCTCCTCGACTGGATGTGTTCCTTGCTGAAGTGAGGTGGAATAAGGAACATAGGACAGGAGAGACCATACGTGACCTTCGCACCATCATGTCATTATTTGGTAGTTTAGCTCCTTCCCAGGTATTTTTTACTTTTACCTCTCTTTTTTTTTCTGACTTGAGGTTCTGACCATGACTTATTTGTTAAGAGGCAGATGACCCCTTTTATGACCAGGTTGAGATGATGCCAGCTATGCTATATAAATGCTATCTTATGTCATTTTCACGGGTACTATTTTGCTCTCCATTCTACAGAGTGTACTTTTGGGGGGAGAGAGTCAGAATTCAGACAATAGGAGAGTGGGCTACCCCAAAATCCTCCAGTTTATATGAGATGGGATTTTGACATCCATGCTTCAGATGAGTCTTATGTTGGTTCACTTATACTTCTATTTCTTGAACCTGAGATTCCTTATACAGAGTTTTGCCAGACCTGACTGATGGGTTGTATTGGGGATCCTTGTTGACTTTCTGCTCGTTCTACTAGTCCTCTTTCTCAGCCTATCATTCCTAGTAGATAAGCATCTACTATGGCTCCTCTTGCAGCTGAAGATCTGATTTCTAGTGCAAGAAACATAGAGGAGGTTGCCTTTTGCCCTTTTCTAGAGATTACTAGGGAGATTCCTTATATGGGAGGTGATGGTTAGATGAGGATATACCATGTTCTAGATACAGTTCATCCTTTTGCTTCAGACTTCCATGAGAATATTATGGTAGATGTCTTTTGCTTACCTCTAGAATTGATCCTTTGGTAATTCATGTTGCTTAGACTTTCCTTACATCAATGCAGGTTCTAGCTAGCTATGTTGGACGATTTATCGGATGGGGAGTCAGATAGAGATGGCTATCACCTCCTTACTGACTTAGATGGAGGTTGACAGGCGGGCCCATCAGCAAGAAGATCCTTGTTGCCGAAGGAGGAGAGCATGAGATTCTGATTTTATTTCTATTTTCTGAACTTTTGAACTTTGTACATAATGTTTATGCTTTATGGATGCTAAATGTATGTATGATATGACAGTTGTGCTATCACAACCTATCTCGGAAGTCGTGACTGTCCTAGGGTACGGGTGATGCATAAGCGACCAGTACCACGTAGAACCCAACTGACTATCTATATGGCATGCAACAAACAACTATAACTTAAATAAATATAAAAATGCTGAGGAAAATTCGACAGCATTTCCCCTAAAATAGAACTATGCCCAAAATCAGAAAACAAAGAAAAACACTTCTATTAAATTCACAAACATCCCAATAATTGATCCCTCCTGGATCTCCATCAACAATCTCCAAAATCAATATATATATAACATACATCTCAATCATATATAATAACTCAAACATCAATTGTAATCAACAATATATATATATATATATATATATATGCAAACTTAAGATTATCTACATGCCACAATCTATTTACAATACCATGGAACTATTCTAAGTATTTTCTATTACATTACTTTAAGATTTGAATTTTTACATGCAAAAGATCTCCACGGCAGAAGAAAATGTTGCCAATGGAATACGGGTCTCACCGAAGACCTGAAATCAACAACCACTAAGGGAATGAGTATAAAAATACTCAATGAATTCATAAACATAAGAATGCAGTAAATGCATTATGATAAATAATTTATCATTATGATGTATTTATATTTATATAAACTATTGCATATGAATAATAATGGTATTACTATAAGAATAACAATATATATTAACTATGTAGATAATCACAGGTAGCACATATATGATATCACAAGATTTGGGTCACTTTAAACTTTATACACAACACTGTCATAAAATGCATAACACTAGAGAATACAACGTCCCTCCCTAGCAAAGGTACATTAAATAAATGACATACATAAGGATATATTCCTTACGACTAGAGAATACATCGTCCCTCTCTAGCAGGGGTGACATAACTCAGTGTGCACACAGCCGATGGATTTACCCGCTATACCATCGAAAAATAGCCCTGAACTAATATCATATAAAT
>CANXYC012555835.1:0-15649 GCA_948193065.1 Aleurites moluccanus | reverse complement strand
ACTGGGAGAAATAGAAGAACTGGGATTAGGAATAGAAAGAAAACTATAGAAGAAGAAGAGAATTATTTATTAATCTCGGGATAAAAACTAGAGCTATCAGTTTAGCCCTTATATACACAAATTGTTATTCAGTTACTAACTCCTCCTAATAGTACAACTACACTACTACTGCAACAACTTGTAACAGACTTTCTCTCCAATTACTTTAGCCTGGTTCCCCCTACAAATCAATTCACTAATACCACTTGTTAACCAAATCACCATCCTATTTAACCTATACAGTTTAATTCTCTATTTTTCCCTTTCTATTTCTTCCTATAATATGTAACAGTGTAATAACGAGTAACAGTTGTTGTGGCTGATAATGATAGTCTCGCATGATATAGGAACCGATATGAACAGATCCATACTCCATTAAGGATTTTCGAGCAACACATTGCAGCTCTGATTTTCATTACATACAATGTATTAACCAATATTTAAAACCCTGTTCCTAATTAAGCATGAATAATATTGGGTAATGCATTTTCTAATTTTTTTTTTATGCTTATAACACCACGAAAAATAAAAAAATAAAGAGCTTAGCAATCCAAGTTAACAAAATTGATAATTAACTTCTGGCATTAGCACTTAAGCATTGGATCAAGTAGAACAGCAACAAGATGAGTCCAAACTTCAAATGGACCATCCATTGAACTATTACCAAAATTAAGAAGACAAAAGAAAAATTTTAATATAAACTCCAAAAGGCAACATATCAACAATATTCAAGTATTCAACACAATCTCAAAACAAGAGTAGCCAGCATTAACAGACAATAACATTTTCTTGATGAAATAGTTTTACGGAGACTAATCAACAAATTATTAACTTATAATGAGTTCTATGATCAACCTTTACAGGATATTGACTGTGCATGCATTAGTAGAATTTTGGCAACCATACCTGCTTGAGTACTTGCTTTCGCACATGTTTGTGGTGATCTGGATTACGAAACAGCTGATCTGCTAATGCTCGGAACTGTCATTTGAAGCCAAAAAACAGTTTTCGTGATGAACATTATGCAAGATGAAGCAATGATTTCTAGCAAAAATCAACAGTTTTCATAGACTCCCAAAACAAGACAGCAAATTTCTATAAAATCACAGTCATCAATAAAAAAAATGAGATTGCATAAATTGGAATTTGTTGTTGCACCTGGCAATTCCCATCACCCTCCATTTGCAATTCTGCTAAATCATATGTGGCCAACCTGAATGAACACATACTGTTAAGATTGAGAGAGAGAGAGAGAGAAGGGAGAGAGGAACGTTTGAAAAGAAACACTAGAATAAACAAAACACGCCCATAGAAGATAAAGTATTTGAGTTCAAATGGAAAATGCAATCTATTCAAGAATCATGCATCTGAGCATATCATCAAGCCATCAATTTTATGTTAATTGATCATCACCAATCAAGGTATATGTATAGCAAATTGGTCTTAGGACTATAACATGTAAAGTTTTACCTATATAACATGCACAAAATGAGCCTATCCAAAGGGTGCATCTAAGAGAAATGAAACTCAATAAATCACACAGCAAAAAGGGAACATGTATAATAAATAAATTTACAGTGATCAAGATAATATGTTAGAAACTAAGTAAATATAAACAAAAAAAAGTAATGTAAATTAAAATACAAAAACAATGAGAAATAGCATAAAGGACATGTGATTAGATCATAACCTCTCAGATAGCCGCTCATGGTCTAAGGTTGCATCATTCACATCAGGTATCTCACCATTGACTCGGGGAGCGTGCTGCCAATACAGTGAATTGTTACTACAAAGATAAATGAATACCCAAAAACTATTCAAAATGCCAAAAGAAAATGCAATAACAAAAACAATGAGGATGATGACTACATTAATATGTCTCTTTAACACACAACAATAAATTTGACAAGGAATATGTTAAGATGGCTAATCTTAACAGATTGTGAGTCGAAGCTTTTAGGGTTTAGAATTGAAAATAGAAGGAGAATTAACAAATTAAGAGAGAAATAGAATAACTAGGTTAAGAAGAGAGAAAGAATCAGAGAGAGAAGAAAATATTTTCTTTATTGATTTTAGAATCAATTCTGAAGTTGTTTGTTAGCTCTTTTTATACAGTTGGTTATTCAGTTATGCAGCTATTCCTATAGTGTAGTTGTACTATCATTTAACCACCCTTGACAGATTTTCCCTCCTAATCTCCTAAGCACGGATCCTCTGCTACTAATCTCATTTTATTCCCTTATTAACCCAGTCAACTATACTATCAATAACACAATTCAATTCTTATTAACTCAGCACTCAGCACTACTGTTTCCCTTTCCATTTCTTCCTATAATATGCAAAAACACCCTCCCCTTGTGCTCTTTCTTGACCCCAAGAAAGATGACAGTAAGGAAATTGTTTTTGGATGAAAGAACAATCTTCCCATGTAGCATCTTCTGCAGGAAAATTATTCCATTTGATCAGTCACTGCAACACAGCCTAAGTAACTCTGGTAATGGTTCTGGTCTTCAAAACTTGCTCTGGTTCTGCCACAGAAAAATCATCACACATGGTAGGAAGATCCCGCAATGGTGTGACCTGCTCTCCTATTTTCCTCTTTAAGTAAAGAGACATGAAACACAGGATAGATAGTGGCAGTAGGTGGCAAATCCAACTTCTATGCTACCTTCCCAATCTTAGCCGACACTTGAAAAGGACCATAGTATTTGGCAGTGAGTTTCAAATGCTATCTTAGGGCTAAAGAAGTCTGTCTATAGGGTTGTAACCTTAAGAAAACCCAATCCCCAACCTCAAATACCCTCTCAGTCCTATGCTTATCCTACTGCTGCTGCCTCATTCTATTTTGAGCAGTGGCTAAATTCTTGTTGATAGTGTCTAGGAGCTCTTGTCTGTGCTGTAAAAGCTCACTCGCAACCTGCACTTTAGATGATTTAGGCAATAGCATTGGTGGAAATGGTGGGGGATATCCATATAATGCCTCAAAGGGTGACATTTGTAGAGCACTATGGTAGGATGAATTATACCACCACTCAGCCAATGATAAGTACTTACACCAGTGTTTGGGATGCAAATGAGTCATACACCTCAAATAATTTTCCAAGCACTGGTTCACTCTCTCAGTCTGACCATCTATTTGAGGGTGGTATGCAGTGCTATAGTTAAGAATTGTGCCTAGTAGAGTAAACAGGTCCTTCCAAAAGTTACTTGTGAAAATTCTCTCTCTATCAGATACTATTGTTTGTGGGGCTCCATGTAACTTGAACACTTCATTGAGGAAGAGTTGAGCAACAGTGTGGGCAGTAAAGGAGTGTGTCAGGGGCTGAAAATGGGCATACTTGGTGAATCTGCATACCACTACCAAAATAGCATCCTTACCCTTGGATTTAGGCAGCTGCTCAATGAAGTCCATTGAGATATGTTGCCATGCTTGGGGTGGAGTAGGTAAGGGTTGTAAAAGCTCTGGATAAGCACAGTTTTCAGGTTTGCACCTAGCACAAGTACCACAGCTCAGCACCCATTCTTTAATCTCCTTAAGCATACCAAGCATGTAGAAGTGCTTGTGCATCCTAGCATAAGTAGCTTGAATGCCTAAATGACCTCCCAATACACTGTTATGATATTGTTGAATTAGGTGCTGCCTAAGATTGGTTGTTTCTCCCACAAACAACCCGTTCCCATACCATAATACTCCCTTCTTCAATTGAAACCCTGGATGACTATCACTATCCACTGTTACTTGCTGCAATAATTCCCTAGCCTTAGAGTCCTGATCATAGGAATTGATTATATAGTTCATCCAAGTAGGAATCCAATGCCCCAACTGCTTGCATCAGTCTCCACAGTGAAAGGAGGATCAAAATTGGGCAAAACCAATACTGGTGCTTCAGTCATCCTGCCCTTGAGTGCTTCAAAAGCCTGCTGAGCTTCTAGTCCCCATTTAAATCCTTCTTTCTTGAGCAAATCAGTAAACGCTTACAAATAATGCCATAGTGATGGACAAACTTCCTATAATAACCAATGAGTCCCAAAAAAACCCCTTAGCTCCTTCACAGTAGTAAGCACAAGCCAATCCAACATTGCTTGAATTTTCTTAAGATCAATTGCAACCCCCTCGCCTGAGATTATTTGTCCCAAATACTCGATTTCCTTCTGTGCAAAAGACCATTTGGACAACTTGGCAAACAATGTCTGTTTCCTCAGGTCTGCAGAACAACCTCCAAGTGTTTCACGTGCTCCTGCTAGTTCTTTCTATAGACTAGGATGTCATCAAAAAATACCAACACAAGCTTCCTCAAATAAGGTTGGAAGATATTGTTCATCAAAGCTTGGAAGGTTGCAGGGGCATTTGTTAGGCCAAAAGGCATAACACTAAACTCATAATGCCCTTGATGAGCTTTGAAGGTTGTTTTCTCAATATCCTAAGGTTGCATCCTTATTTAATGGTAGCCAGCTCTCAAATCCAACTTGGAAAATAGATGAGCCCCATGCAACTCATCCAATAAATCCTCAATTATGGGAATAGGGAATTTGTCCTTGATGGTTTCTTCATTAAGCCTTCTATAACCTATGCAAAATCTCCAACTCCCATCCTTTTTCTTCACTAATAGCACTGGAGATGAGAAGGGACTGGTGCTGGGTTGAATCACTAAGTTCTCTAACATCTCAGTGACTAATTTTTCTATTTCCTGCTTCTGGAAATGTGGATATCTATAAGGTCTGATGTTTATTGGCTGAGTGTTGGGTAGGAGAGGAATAGAGTGGTTATGATTCCTAAAAGGTGGTAACCCTTTGGTTCAACAAACACATCCTCAAATTTATTCAGTAACAGATCCAAATCTGGTGTTTGAGAATGAGATTCCTGAGAAAGTAAGGATATTGAGTGTGGTGTGAATACTTTGTTTGGTAAGGTTATTTGATTTGATGACTATGACTGGTTTTCCTGAACACTATGAGAGTGTTCAATGTTACAAATGAAAAACAAGGTTGTTAAAAAATGTCAGTCCCCTTCCTTTTCCAAAGTATATTAGTGCCCCTCCAATCACTACCTTGCATCATGCCTCTCACCACCATTTGCTGTCCATTCATAGTGAAAGATATACTAGAATTATCAAAGTCAAATAAGACAGGGTTTAAACTCCTCAACCGATCCGCCCCAAGAATAATGTCAAAACTGTTTAACTTGAGAATTCTCAAATTGAAAATAAAATCCTGTCCCTGCATCCTCCACTTAAAATTTTGACAATGATGATCGCAAATTAATTGTCTCCCATTTGCCACTGTTACAATAGTTGCAAGATGTTGGGAAAAATATCTCACATCGAATATTGATAAAATAAATAAAGAACTTATAATTGAGTAAGTGTTGGACTTAGCACAAGCCAATTGTTTTTGTGCAAGTGAGTTCCAGCACTTGCCCATTTATAAGTCCACTTATGTATGAGCCCATGGACTTTAATATGGTATCAGAGCTTGATGCCCAAACGGGCTAAGATCCTGAGATCCATGTTCGAGCCCCCGTTGTAGTTGTTGGACTGATGATGATGCCAATCCGGGCCGAAACTGAAGAAGAAATATTAATCAGTCCATTTGTGAGCAAGTGTCAACCGGCTTGTTGATATTAGGCCATAAGCCAAAGTCCGGTTGCACTTGAGGAGGTGTGTTAGGAAAAAATATCCCACATCGAATATTGATAAAATAAATAAAAAACTTATAATTGAGTAAGTGTTGGACTTAGCACAAGCCAATTGGTTTCGTGCAAGTGGGTTTCAACACTTGCCCATTTATAAATCCACTTATATAAAGGCCCATGGACTTTAATACAAGAATTTTTACTAAAGCCAATTTTAATTCCTGAGCTACCCTGTAATCAATGAAACTATTTGTGCTTCCGGTATCTATTAATATCACCAAATTTCTATTTTTATAGCCTCCCATAATCTTGATAGTCTTTGCACCTAAGCTACCCTCACTGGCATTTACTGACAGCTCTATTCCTTCCTCCACTAACTCACCTTGCTCTGCTGCCCTATTATCATCTTCCAAACCAACCTCTGCCTCCATAACTGGCTCCAATTCTTCCTCATATGATAAGGCTACTAGGGTTTTAGGTAATATCTATCCCAAATTTGTAACAGGTTCTGTTTGTTGGTCTATTGAATGATGGTGGTGAAGGAAAAGTCTTAGCAATAGTGTTGCTGGAGTTAAAAGGTTTGGTATTTGGATTGCTAATGTTATTGGATTGGGGTTTTTGGATTAAGAGGTCAGATTTGGGAATAAAACTAGGGTTTGGTGGTTTTGGAGGATAGGTAGGGTATAATACAGGTTTATTAAAGGTTGGTGAATAGGTTGGATCCTTAGTTTGAAGGTTAACAGATCTGTGGTTTAAAGAACTGGATACAAATGCTCGAAAACCCTTGCCTAACACCTTTTCTTGCAGCCTAGCTATCTACTGCTTTAAACACATTCCCTGGCTTCATCATCTTCACTACCAACCTAATCTCCTCTTTCATACCTCCTACAAACCTTGATAAAAAATACTTCTCCCTCAATTCAGGCATAAACCTCTCTAATCTCAACCTTAAATTCATAAATTCTTCCATAACATCCCCTACATCCTCTTCTACAAACCTTTCACATACAACTTCCTCAAATTCTAACCAAAATTTCACCCTTCCTCTATTCCAATTAAGGAACCAGGAGTCAGCCTTGTCCACCAGATATAGACAAGCTATTGATAACTTTTGTTCCTCAGGAATTTGATATACATTGAAGTATTTATCACATTTCTTGAGCCAAGCTCTTGGTTCATCTCCATTGAAAGTAATTAAATCTATCTTAGGACAAAAAAAAGAATTAGGGTTTCTGTTACCCCTACAATTACCTCCTGTGTGGTGATTAAAAGCCCTCAGGTTTGTAGATTCAATCTAATTTTAGCCTACAGCTTCACTAGTGCTCCTTCATAACCCAAGTGAGGGTTAGGCAAAATTCCCCTTACTCCAAGGACATTGCCTCTGTTGCATCTCATCTCAGCAGGTTCTTGGAGATTAAACTTCTTTTTTCCTTTATCTAATGATAATTTCTTTATGAATTCTTTAATTTCATCAAACTTCTCATGAACCTTGTCTTTATACTCTTGAAATTCAGCCATATTCCTCAATTGTGTCTCCCGCAGTTGCTCCTCCATTTCTGCCATTCGAACCCCCCTCATTTGATACCACTACTAACTTAGTCATGATTGAAATTTAAGACAGAATAATAGCCCTAACGTAGCAGCTCTGATACCATATGTTAAGATGGCTAATCTTAACAGATTGTGAGTCAAAGCTTTTAGAGTTTAGAATTGAGAATAGAAGGAGAATTAAGAAATTAAGAGAGAAATAGAAGAACTAGGTTAAGAAGAGAGAAAGAATCAGAGAGAGAAGAAAGTATTTTCTTTATTGATTTTAGAATGAATTATGGAGCTGTTTGTTAGCTCTTTTTACACAGTTGATTATTCAGTTATGCAGCTATACCTATAGTACAGTTGTACTATCATTTAACCACCCTTGACAGATTTTCCCTCCTAATCTCCTAAGCCCGGATCCTCTGCTACTAATCTCATTTTATTCCCTTATTAACCCAGTCAACTATACTATCAACAACACAATTCAATTCTTATCAACTCAGCACTCAACACTACTGTTTTCCTTTCCATTTCTTCCTATAATATGTAACAGAATATAGATTGAACAAAATTCACAATCACCAAGATACATGAGTTACTAACAAGTATTTTGTAAAACTGCACAAAAATTTGACAAACCAAGGTTAACTTATTCTGATACACATTGTTTGTCAGTTCCATAGAAACAGAATTCATGTAGTTGTGACTGTGCATGTGAAATCAATATGGATAATTTGACAAACAACAGATAACTTATTCTGATACACACTGTTTGTTAGTTCCATGTGAATAGTATTCATGTCTTTTGTTTCTATTATATATTTTCTTTGTAATTATTTTGATCATAAACTCTCCTTGTTAAATAAATTTAATGACCAACTGATGTAGGACCTGGGTTTTAACTAACAGAATCGAAAACAAATGATGGGAACAGAAACAGTTCAACAAAATAGGTTTGAATCAATCTGAATAGGTCTGAATGAGCAGGAGTTGCAATGAATTTTTAAGGCCATAAGCAAAACACTCAAATCAATAGTTTCCAATAATTTAATAAAATAAACAAGATATTAAGTGATTATAATCTACTGGAACATTTTATAAAATAATAGAACTCAGGACCCTTAATGAGCTAGAAATTACTTAAGAGAACATGACTCGATTTAAAACCCAAAACAATATAGACCAACCCATTACAACAAAGCTGAAAATTACCAGATACACCTGAATCCTAAAGTTATTAAATCTTTGAACTTGTTCTTTCTTGACTTTCACATTGCTTGTGTCTCCAAATGAACTTAGGTAGATTGTTTTAGCTTATTTCTTAATATCAGTGAGATTTACTTACATATTATAACTAGAACCATCATTTCTTTAGCTTCCGGTCTTCGACTATGGAACAACTTCACACAATTTTTACCCATCAATCATTATAACTAACACAAAATAGAAATTTTTTATGGCTTCAATAGTACATGTAGGTGGTCTGGCCAGACATGCTCAATACAGGTTCAAGTTCAACTGATTTCAGCAAAATTGGACTTTCCAAGTAATGTATTAATTAAAGCCAAAAATTAGGTATTTGAGGAGAAAGGCAAAATGTAGATATAAGAAGGAACATACCGGTATGGAGTCCAAATGAGAGAGTCTCTTCCCAAGCCTTCCAGCAAAATTAGAGTTTTCTTCTTCAGCCAAGATGCTTGCAATAGTTTGGTCATCCTCTGTATCATGGAAGCTGCTATTCAAACTCGAGGTTGAGCTTGCGCTTGCGCTTACACTTGCATTGCTATAGCTTTCAGTCATATTATATCAACAATAACAGATATACCTAATCTTCTTAACCTATAAAACAAGTCAAGACAAGAAACCAAAATCGATTAAGCCATAAGATATGCTAATCTAAACTAAAAATAGCTAATTTTCCTTGCGGATTATTACAAAATTATAAACTAACAACATAAAATCAATTTATGAATGCATAGCTACGATTAATCTAAAATTGGCCCATGAACTTTCAACAATTTAATTATGAGATACCTATAGATGAAAAGAGTAAATCACAAAAACAATAACACAAATCATTATTTCCAGAGAAAGAAGCATTTAAAAAAAATTATTGTTATTAATTTCATTTAAAAAAAAAATTATTGTTATTAATTTTCTTCCCTTTCTCTAATTTGTTCATTCGATGGTGCATATCATATGAAAAGGGGTGAAATTATTTAGTAAGTTTAAATAAGTTAATATACAAAGGGAATAATTTCCATTCTATTTTCTATTTTCTGGGCAAGCAAACTGCAAACACCAAAATCAAATGTAAATAAGCAATTCAGCAGCAACAAAAACGTAAATCATATAATTCATCCTAAAAACCCATGAAATTCAAGTAAAGAATAAACCATACCCAGAATCAAGCTCGCAGTTTAGTTGCTGATAAAACAGTAGAAACGATTAAAAGGCAGACAATTTTTTAGTTTCTAATTATGGGTTTCTTGGTCAGAGCAAAACCCAAGAGGCCAAAAAGTGAATAGCCTTCAAAGATCCTAATAAATATCTAACACAAAACCCATGTAATGGTCAAAGAGAAATGTCAAAGGTTAGTTGTTTGAGAGAGGAGAATTCTGCGTGCGAATTAGCAAAATGGTTGATACGGTTAAGGGATTGAAGTAGTAGTAATCTTGGACTAAACGTTATTCATTTATACGATGTTTAGTTTTATTTCTCCGACAAGAAACCAACCCGAACGCGCACGTTACTTTCCCTATGCCTTGCAACAAATGACTAAACCAAAGATATCCTCACGCATCAACTCAAATCTAAACTTCCTTCATCGGATTAATAGTATAAAAAAGTGGATTCTAGGTTACTTAAATTACATATAAATAAATAAAAAAAGTGTTTACATAAAAAAAAAAAAAAAAAAAAAAAAATTTATTCAACTCATTATAACTGATTTTTATTTTTTTTTTTGGAAACCTTTCAGCCAAAATAAATAATTATACTTGTTATTTTCAGTCCAAGAAAATATGAAATTGTATCTATATATTGAAGTGATTTATGAATTAATAATAAAATAATAATTAATTTAATTTAATAATAAAATAATAATTAATTTAATTTAATAATAATTAGTGTATGATAAAAAATTAGTAATAATATAAAAAAAATTCCCCAAATTATAATTTGAAATATTTTCATCCAAATTATATTTTGAAACAACAATTTGCAGTATTCTTTAATTAATTAAAAAAATATAAAAATTTAAAAAATATTTTTTAGCAAATTTAAAAATTAGTAATAATATAAAAAATAAAAATAAAAATTTAAATTCCAAATTATAATTTGAAATATTTTTTTTTTCAATTATAATGTGAAACAATAAGATGGAATATTTTGTATTAATTAAAAAAGTATAAATAATATAAAAAAAATAAAAAAATATTTTCAGAAAATTAAAAATAATAAATTAATCAATTTATAAAATATCATTCACTTTTACAAAATATTCTATTTTTTACAAAATATTAGTGTTCCTAATGTAATATTTTGTAAATCGTCCATTTTATAAAATATCAATCACTTTTATAAAATATTTTCATTTTTTACAAAATATTGAGATTCTTAGTGTATTATTTTGTAAATTGTCCATTTACAAAATATCAACCGCTTTTACAAAATATTTTCATTTTTTTATAAAATATTGGGGTTTCTAATATATTATTTTGTAAATCGTTCATTTACAAAATATCAGTCACTTTTACAAAATATTTTCCTTTTTTATAAAATATTGGGGTTCCTAGTATATTATTTTATAAATCGTCCATTTACAAAATATCAGTCACTTTTATAAAATATTCTCATTTTTAACAAAATATTGGGATTTCTAGTGTATTATTTTGTAAATTGTCTATTTACAAAACATCAATCACTTTTACAAAATATTCTCATTTTTTATAAAAATGTTGGGGTTCCTAGTATATTATTTTGTAAATCGTTCATTTACAAAATATCAGTCATTTTTATAAAATATTCTCCTTTTTTTATAAAATATTGGGATTTCTAGTGTATTATTTTGTAAATTGTTCATTTACAAAATATCAGTCATTTTTATAAAATATTCTCCTTTTTAATAAAATATTGGAATTTCTAATATAATATTTTGTAAATCGTTCATTTATAAAATATCAGCTACTTTTACAAAATATTCTTATTTTTTACAAAATATTAGAGTTCATAGTATAATATTTTGTAAATTGTCAATTTTATAAAATATCAGTTATTTTTACAAAATATTATCTTTTTTTACAAAATATTGGAGTTCTTAAAGTAATATTTTATAAAAAGTCTATTTTACAAAATATCAGCCATTTTATAAAATATTCTTTTTTTTTTCAAAATATTTAGATTTCTAATGTATAATTTTGCAAATTCATAAATTTATAAAATATTATCAATTTCGAGAAAAAAAATTTACCTATTTACAAAATAATTATTATTTGTGATGCAAATGTTAATCTGTAAAATCAATTTCACCTAATTTTCACTTATTTGACATTTTATTTCTTAATTGTTAAGTAATAATAAATATATTTTTAATTTATTATGTGTGAACACTAATATGACAATACTCCTAGAGAGGGGATGAATAGGAGTTTAAAAAATCTTAAAGACAATACACAACTAATATGCAATAGGTAAATTAATTTTAAATAGCAAATAATAATAAAGGATAAAGATTAATAAATTTCAGCTGATTTATAGTGGTTTTAGCCAAATTCCTTCTCCTACGTCCACTTCTCTCAATATCAACCCGATAATTGAGGTTCCACTAGGATCGGGTGCACCACCCAAATCAAATACAATAGATTTTAGGGATTTTACTCTTTACTCACTAAGCTACCACTCAGATTTTTCACTCTCAATAACAGATATAGAGATTTATAAGTATCTCTAAACTTATATAAGGCTATTCAAATGATATATAATGAAGTACAAATAGCTAAAACTAGCAAAAGCTGATAAGAAGTCTAAGAATAAAGAAGTAAAGCTCAAAGAGTTAAGAAAATTTGAAAAACAGAATATGAAGTACAATAATTTGATTTCTCTTAAGATATATGCTTTTTTTTTTCTGATTTGAACTTCAAATTTTCATATATTTATAGTTTTCAATGAATGGTAATTAAATGTGACCGTTCTGGTTGCATTAAATGCAAGATTTGCCTCTAAATATTTTCCCAATATTTATATTTGAAAAACAGATCAGACGTGACATTGACAAATAATCACGGATTCACGGTCGTGACTAGTACTCACAGTCGTGAAGATTATTCACAGCCTTGAAATCTTTTGCACCATTTTTAAATTTTCAAACCATTATAGGGCGTGAAAGATAATCAATAGTGTGATAGTCAAAGATAATCAATAGTGTGATAGTCGTTCACGGGCGTGAGTAATTTTTCACGGGCTTGAAAAATCTTTCTGTGTCTCTAAGCTAAAATCCATTCTTAAATCAACCATGGGCGTGAAGACAAGTAACGATCATGAAACTCATTCATGGTCTTGAAGAAATGTACACGGGCTTGAAGATTTTTTATGAGTAAATTTCATATTTTGACTTGATTTTGTTCACGGGCGTTAATCCCTATTTTTAAACAAACACTTAAATACAAGTTAAAAAATCATTTGCAACTCAAATATATTATGCTATTAATACTTTGTTTTAATTTAAATTATATCATCAAAATTATTCTAGAGTCAACAATCTCCCCTTTTTTAATGATGATAAAATAATATGCAAAAAATTTAAATAAGTTAGATAAATACTAAATACTTCCCCTAAGTTAAAATTTTCCCTTAATTGAGTAAACATATTTAACATTCAAATATATAGATTATCTCCCCTTTTTTGTCAATAATCAAAAAGGGTTTCTTCACTTGAACATACTAATATTTCAAGAAAAAAAAAATAGAGAAATTTCATAATAAACTAGTATTTCATTCAATAAACATCAAAATATGAAATGTGTCAATCATATGAACATAGTAATGATAACATATGATAACATAAACAAAACTTTAGCAAATAGGACCATAAGGGAGGGGGAATGGAAGAGTCATTGGGTAGGTTACTTCTAAGAGATAATGCTCTACGAAGGCTATCCACTGACTGTTTCAACTCTTTTTGATTTGCTTCGAGTCGATCCAACCGAGAAGTAACTTTGTTCTCCAAAGAGTCGAACCTAGCCAAATGCTCCAACACTTGGTTCTGAAAAGATTATGTTGAACTAGATGGTTGAGTGCTGGATTGAGGTGCTGCCGAAAGGGGATTACAAGAACGTTTCCGAGATGGTTCATCAAACATATTGTGATGCATCGAGAGTGGGGCTTGGTTATGTGCTTATGCAGCATGGTAAGGTGATAGCCTATGCTTCTAGGCAATTGAGGAAGTATGAGGTGAATTATCCTACGCATGATCTTGAGATGGTTGCAGTTGTATTTGCATTAAAGATATGGAGACACTACCTGTATGGAGAGAAGTGTGAAATCTTCACAGATCATAAGAGTTTGAAATATATATTTTAGTAGAAAGATCTTAACCTTAGGCAAAGAAGGTGGGTTGAATTGTTGAAGGATTATGACTGTGAAATATTGTACCATCTAGAAAAAGCAAATGTAGTGGCGGATCCCTTGAGTAGAAAATCTTTGGGAAGTTTATCCCATATTCAAGTTAGTACGAGATCTCTAGTGAGAGAGGTACAAAGTTTGCATGACATGGGGATTAGGTTGGATCTGTCAGATATGGGTGTACTTCTGGCTTATTTTCAAGTTAAATAAGTATTTATTGATCAGATAAGAGAAGCGCAAGATAAGGATCCTCAGTTGGTAAAGCTAAAGAATGATGTGGAAACAGAGAGAGCTTCAGGCTTTACCATAGTTGATGGTGTGTTGAGACTGGGCAATAGATTATGTGTTCTAGCTATGGATGGATTGAAGGATGTGATTCTTAAGGAAGCTCATCATTCTAACTATAGTGTACATCCAGGTGCAACAAAGATGTACCATGACATCAAGAGTACTTATTGGTGGAGTGGAATGAAAAGAGATGTCGCAAAATATGTAGCTAAATGTCTAACCTGTCAGCAAGTTAAGTTCGAGCATCAAAAGCATTCGGGGTTACTTCAACAGTTGCCATTGCCAGAATGGAAATGGGAGAGAGTGACTATAGATTTTGTGGTTGGATTGCCAAGGACTTCAAGAGGCCATGATTCAATATGGGTTATTATTGATAGATTAACCAAGTCAGCTCACTTCTTATCGGTCAAGACAACTTATACGACTTCTCAGTATGCCCAGATTTATGTTGACGAGATTGTTAAACTGCATAGAGTTCCAGTTTTGATCATCTCAGACAGAGGTACTCAGTTCACCTCGAGATTTTGATAGAAATTATAAGAGTACTTGGGTACACATCTTGATTTCAGCACAGCATTTCATCTGCAAACAGATGGACAATCAGAGAGGATCATACAAACTCTAGAAGATATGCTGAGGATGTGTATTCTAACCTTTGGAGGAAAATGGGATACTCATTTGCAGTTAATAGAATTTTCCTACAACAATAGCTATCATTCCATGATCCAAATGTCCTTTTATGAAGCTTTGTATGGCAGGAAATGTAGATCACCCTTGTGTTGGGATGAGGTTGGAGAAAAGTATATCAAAAGGCCAGAATTGATAAAATATACGATAGAAAAGATTCCATTGATCCGAGAGAGAGATTAAAGATAGCTTTCAGTCGCCAAAAGAGTTATGCTGATCCAAAGAGAAAATACCTTCAGTTTTCCATTGGAGATCTAGTGTTTTTAAAGATATCACCAATGAAAGGAGTTCTACGGTTTGGCAAGAGAGGCAAGCTATCTCTACGATTTATCGGACCATTTGAGATTTTAGACAAGGTGGGAGAGGTTTCATATAGGTTAGCCTTGCCACCAAATTTAGACCATGTGCATCCAGTATTCCATGTGTAAATGCTTCGAAAGTATGTGGCAGATTCTTCTTATGTACTGCAAACTCAAGCAGTAGATCTTCAGCAAGACCTGACCTATGAAGAGGTTCCTATGGCAGTTGTTTATAGAATGATCAAAAGGTTAAGGAACAAAGAGATAGAAATGGTTAAGGTCTTATAGAAGAATCAAGCTATAGAAGAGTGCACTTGAGAAAGTGAGCAAGCTATGCGAGCTAAGTATCCCCACCTATTCAAAGTTTAAGGTAAGTTCTTTAAAATTCGAGGACAAATTTATTTAAGAGGGGAAGAATATAATAACTGAAAATTATATATATATATATATATATATATATATATATATATATATATATATATATATATATATATATATATATATATATATATATATATAAATCTTTATGGAAGGTGTTTGTGAGAGGGTG
>CANXYC012555831.1:0-18070 GCA_948193065.1 Aleurites moluccanus | reverse complement strand
AACTCAGGGAATTTCAGAAAATTTTGTATTAACCAAATAGATACTAAGATGGATAGTCAAACAATATTAATAAGAGATTGGTTTCTAAACTAAATTCAATATCTATTATCCTAATTAATGAATAATTAAAGATAGTTATTAGAATTACAAATCAGAATTAATTATATCTATAAAAGTTATATGCATGCAAAGATTGGAGAAAATTACCTAATGTTCTTAAAAGCAATTCTCATTGTCAATTAAAAGTATTTTGATTTAGAGTCTATAAGCATTCTCATGTCATTATAGAGATAGAACAAAACCATCAAGTTTCATGTCATTTCTTTAACCCCTTAGGGAGGATTGCTTATCTCCAAATATTTCCTATCCCTTAAGTAAATATATGATTTTATAGGACCCTAAGTGTCCCAATTCATGCCTCTTCCAAAAAGGGATGAAAGTGAAAAGGCATGGTGAAAGGGTGTTGTAACTACTCGGCACGAACAGTTTTTGTCACGACTCGGCACGCCTTGGCATGAGTTGGCACGCATGGTCTCTGTGCCGACTCGGCACAGTCTAGAATTTTTCATATTTGCTTGAATCATTCCTTACTTTCTTCATTTTTCCCAAATTATCTCAAAACACCTACAAAACTCAAGAAAACATTAAACATATCAATTTCCAATATTACTTAATAAAAAAACACATGCAATCATAAAAAATACACATAAATAAATACTTATGTTATTTTACATTATATCATGACCCTGCTGTCCACACCTGAAGCATGCACCTGTCCCAAAGAGA
Organism: Aleurites moluccanus; assembly: GCA_948193065.1. Classification (NCBI taxonomy): domain Eukaryota; kingdom Viridiplantae; phylum Streptophyta; class Magnoliopsida; order Malpighiales; family Euphorbiaceae; genus Aleurites; species Aleurites moluccanus. Next base: position 17,284 of record CANXYC012555831.1, on the reverse strand, counting down.
CAAGTTCCTCTGTGAAGCTTACCAAACATAAGACAAGGAGGAATAGTAGTCCTAGGTGGTGCTGAATTGGCAATATCATAACTCATTTGAGGTGTTGGTCTAGAGGAGTTCTGCCTCAGCTGAGATCTCTCTAAAGGTCCTCTATATCCACTCTGGGGAGCAAACTGAGTTAAAACATCAATACTCTTCATTCCACTGACTTGTCTGGAGGACTCCCAATCTTCGCCTGCTTTTTCTCTTCCCTTTCTGATCTAGCCTCTATCTCTCTATTCTCAATCACTTTAGCTTTATCCACAAGTTTAGAGTATGAGTCAAACTCAAGAATAGCTAAAAATTTAAACAACGGAGCTATGAGTCCTCTACGAAACCTCTGACTCTGTGTTGCCTCTGTAGGAACCAAAGCGGGAGCAAATCTACTCAACTAGCTGAATTTCTTCGCATATTCTGAAACAGTCATACTAGAAATTTGAACCAATCTCTCAAACTCAACAACTTTATCCTCCCTCATACTCTCTGTAAGGAACTCCTCAATAACTCTTTCCTTGAACTGATTCCAAGAAAGATCTGCATTACCCTGAATACTCCTCCTAAACTAATCTTTAGCTTCAGCTTTTATCAAATAGTCAACAAACTCTATGGCTCTCATGTCTGAGATCCTCAAAATCTAGACCTTTTCCTCAATCTCATCCACAAACTTTGTAGGATCCACATCTCCTTTATACTCAGAAGGTTTGAGCTTCAAGAACCGCTCCAAAGAAACCTCCTCAACCAAAGGCACAACTGCTGGGGTGGTGGAGGAACCACTTAAGCAACTGGAACTACCGGTACTGAAGGTACCTGTTACTCTTTTTGCTGAGTAATGAACTAAGCTAAAACCTCATAATTTCTCTGCCACTGATCCAATCACTGAGCCATACCAACCACATCTATCTGTGGCTCTAGAAGAACCCCTTCACCTCCCACTATACCCACTGAATCCTCCACTGAAGGCAATTCTCGCCTAGGATGACCTCCACCACGTCCTCTACCTCATCCATGACCACATCTCGAAGGCATCACTAAACTGATAAGGAAAATAGAACCCTTAGCTAACCTGGATTAAACATACAATATATACTGGCATCATGCCAAACATCCATATCATATATATCTCATCAACCTGATATGACGTTTCCTCTTGTTCCTTACCGATCAAAAGATAATTCTAATATCAATATGGAACAAGGGAAAGTCTACAATGCCATCCATAGCAACAAAAGAATAAGCAACATCACACACGTCTATGGAGCTTCTAAGAGTATACTTCTCATAGACATTAATACATATATATAATTCAACTATTATCCAAAAGTATTACATAAAAGAGTCTTCTTGTGGAGAAGGAAATTAAGAAGCTTTGTTTTCAGGATTAACTCTCTCTTGAACTATGCTAGAACCTGAAATCCACAGAAGAATGGTGAGCCTTCAACTCAGTAAGATGTGAACAATCAGAATGAATAATATATATAGAATACTTAAATAGTAAATCTTAAATATGTACCAAGGTACTAGAAAAAAATCTTAACATATACATTAATATCATAAGTGCTTACAAAGGGTAACACTATCCAATCATTTCATAATATATATATAAACATAAAATCATGATTCTTTTTAAGAACAAAAATGCCTGTAAAGAATGACATTATCAAATAAACATAATATAGAACTAATATCATATCATAACGTTTGGATGGCCTTGCTACCTTTACGTGGCACATATGCTTGCATAGGCATATGTCTAGAGCTCGTGATCCCCTCTAGGTGAAATATTGATACTATACCCTATCAATTAGATTCCTCTGTGCACATTGGACCAATGAATTAACTCTTATTGGGAAAAGCATTCTATAATATATGTTCCGTGATATACATATCATGTATTAGTTACAGTAATTAAAAGTGATCAAGAGATCACAACATATGAATAACATATCATATTATGCATAGCAAAGGCTTATCAATGAATTTGGTCTAAGGAAAATAACCAAGTCATTATCAACATTCAAAGATTCTATTTAAGGAGGATTTCAATAAATTGAATTCATAAATAATATATACATATATATGAATATAATATACTTTAGCAAAAATTCTCATATGGAGAATCATATACATGAAACGAAATCCACACTTATCTTTTAGCACTAAAAATCTTTATAGCCAAGCTCAACTCTTGCTCAAATCCAAAAGATCTTTAATTCCTTGAGTTCTCTTCTCCTAAATAAAAAAAGTCCCAAAATTCCAAAATTTAGGGTTTTCTCAAAACAATCACATAAAATAATCCTCCGTAAATTTTAAGCTCCTTAGAGTCTCTATAAATAAATTCTAAGCCTAAATTATGTGGCACATTTGCTTGCGTAGGCATATGCCTAGAACTCGTGATCCTCTCTAGGTGGAACACTGATACTATACCCTATCAGCTAGGTTTCATCTATGCACATTGGACTAATAAATTAACTCTCTTAGAAAAAGCGTTCTATAATGTATGTTCTATGATATATATATCATGTATTGGTTCAACAGTAATTAAAAGTGATAAAGAGATCACAACATATGAATAACATATCATATTATGCATAACAAAGGCTTATTAATGAACATGGTCCAAAGAAAATAATCAAGTCATTATTAACATTCAAAGATTCTATTTAAGGAGGGTTTCAATAAATTGAATTCATAAATAATATATATACATATATATGAATATAATATATTTTAGCAAAAATTCTCATATGGAGAATCATATACATGAAGCGAAATCCACACTTACCTCTTAGCACTAAAAAACTTTCTAGTCAAGCTTAACTCTTGCTCTAATCCAAAAGATCCTTAATTCCTTGAGTTCTCTTCTCCTAAATAAAAAATTCCTAAAATTCCAAAATTTAGGGTTTTCTCAAAACAATCACATAAAATAATCTTTCATAAATTCTAAATTCCTTAGAGTCTCTATAAATAAATTCTAGCATTAATTTAACTATTAGTAGAGGATGAATAATAATTATAGAGAAAATCTACTATTCATAACACTATTCATCCAAAAATCATAAATCCTCATACTATTAAATCTAACCATAATTATTAGCCATTATTGCTCATAAAAGTCACCCACAACTTAAAAATAATTATTCTAGCTAACAAAGAACTTAACTCAAGCTAGAGAAAAGATTTGAGAAAATTACCTTATTTTCTCCTCCAAATTTTTTTTGAAGAATTTGGCTTGAATTGATGCTCTTTTATTTTTTAATTTATATTTTCTTGCATTAATAAGGCTTAATTAGAGTATTAAAACCTTAGAAATAAAGAAAAATGGCTTGTGGTTGAGAGGAATAGGAAATGAAAAAGAAGAGAGAAGAAAAAAGAAAATAAAAATTAAAGTGAAGAAGCTACTGCCAAAATAAAATCCCGAATTTATTGTTCACGCTGCTATTCACGTACATTGCTCACGCTGCTATTCACGTACACTGCTTACACTACTATTTACGTGCATTGTTCATGAGTACTATTCATTGTATTGTTCATGACAGAAGCTGAAAAAAAAAATCACTTCGGAAGCACATGCTGAACCAGCTCTATCTTGAGCTACAGATGTTTAAATGTCTCGATTCTTCCTTCCACTTAAACTAGACACATGAGGCTAAACATGTCCCAATTTTTTTTTAAAACATTGAACATAAATTCACAAAATTCTGCACAAACACAAACTCTGAAATTCAAATCAAAACAAATAAATCTCACTTTCAAAATAAACATTCCATAACAAATCTTATATACATCATTACAAGAATTTCAGAATACATACAAGCAAAAGAAATCTCAGGTGTTATATTGCATTATCACAGAATAATAAGGTTGTCTATGTATATGAAAACTTTAAGTCTTGCAATAGATAAAGAAGCCACTGAAGTTCACAGGTTGCAGAGGCCATGGCACGATACTTTGCCTCTGAACTAGAACTAGCAACTATATTTTGTTTTTCAGATTTCCAAGAGAAGATATGAACCAATGAATATACAATATCTTATGATAGATTTCCTTGTCAAAGGGCAAGTAATCCAGTCAGAGTCTATAAAGCCTTGGAGTTGCATAATGGACTTTGTAGGAAAGTATAAGCCTTGAATAAGAGAAGATTTAAGATATCGAAGCACTTCATAAGCAACGGTAAGATGGAACTGAGTAGGCTTATCTTGGAATAGTAACAATTGCTGAACAAAATAACTAAGTCTGGTCTAGTGTTTGGAAGTTTTCCAACCAAGGTTCTATAAGTTGTAATATATATGAGAATAGCATCATCAGAATAAATAACTTTCTCTTTTGAAAGCATAGGAGTTTTGGATGGCTTGGCACCAAGAAAGCCAGTCTCATTAAATTGTTCCAATGCATATTTCCTTTGACACATTACAATTTCAAATTCCAAGAAGTATTTCAATGCACCAAGATTTTTAATATGAAAATTATTATCCAAATAGTGTTTGATGTCTTTAATATCATAAATAGAATTGCCAACTAATATGACATTGTCCACATAGACAAGCAAAACAGTAAATATAGAATTTGTGTGTTTGATGAACAGGTAAGAGTCAGATTGAGCCTGAATGAATCCATGATGAATTAATGTTATTAAAAGCTTATTAAACCATTGTTTACTAGCCTGCTTTAACCCATAAAGAGATTTCAATAAGTGACAAACGTGGTTAGGCTTAGTTGGAGCAAGACCAGGTGGAAGTTGCATAAAAACTTCCTTATCGAGATCCCTAAGCAAAAATGCATTATTAATAACCAGCTACTCCAAATTCCATTATTTAATAGCTACAACTACAAGTAGAATTCTAATGGTGTTCATTTTAGTTATATGAATAAAATTCTCAAGGTAATCAATACCTTTTTGTTGCATGTAGCCTTTAACCAAAATCCTAGATTTGTATGTCACACTCCAAAACTACCGGTGCGACAGTCCTAGAGTAAGGGTAGGCATAAGGCCACCGTACACCCGTAGAACCCTTAGCTAACTTGGATCAAACATACAACACAAACAAGTATCATGCCAAATATCCATATCTTATATATATCTCATCAACCTGATATGACATTTCCTCTTGTTCCTTACTGATCAAAAGATAATTCTAACATCAATATAGAACAAGGAAAAGTCTATAATGCCATCCATAGCAACAAAAGAATAATCAACATCAAACACATCTACGGAGCTTCTAAAAGTATACTTCTCATAGACATGAATACATATATATAATTCAACTATTATCCAAAAATATTACATAAAAGAGTCTTCTTGTGGAGAAGAAAATTAAGAAGCTCTGTCTTCAGGATCAACTCTCTCTCGAGCTAAGCTAGAACCTGAAATTCACAGAAAAGTGGTGAGCCTTTAACTCAGTAAGATGTGAACAATCAGAATGAATAATATATATATAATACTTAAATAGAAAATCTTGAACATGTACTAGGGTACTAGAAAGAAATCTTAACATATATATTAATATCATAAGTGCTTACAAAGGGTAACACTATCCAATCATCTCATAATACATATATGAATATCAAATCATGATTCTTTTTAAGAACATAAATGCCCATAAAAAATGGCATTATCAAATAAATATAACATAAAACTAATATCATATCATAACGTTTGGGTAGCCTTGCTACCTTCACGTGGCACATATACTTGAGTAGGCATATGCCTAGAGCTCGTGATCCCCTCTAGGTGGAACACTGATACTATACCTTATCATCCAGGTTTTCTCTGTGCACATTGAACCACTGAATTAACTCTCATTGGGAAAAGCATTCTATAATGTATGTTCCGTGATATACATATCATGTATTGGTTCAACAATAATTAAAATTAATCAAGAGATCACAACATATGAATAACATATCATATTATGCATAAAAAAGGCTTATTAATGAACTTGGTCTAAGGAAAATAACCAAGTTATTATCAATATTCAAATATTCTATTTAAGGAGGGTTTCAATAATTTGAACTCATATATAACATATACATATATATGAATATAACATACTTTAACAAAAATTCTCATATGGAGAATCATACACATGAAACGAAATTCACACTTACCTCTTAGCGCTAAAAAGCTTTCTAGTCAAGATCAACTCTTGCTCAAATCCAAAAGATCCTTAAATCTTAAGTTCTTATCTCCTAAATAAAAATCCTCAAAATTCCAAAATTTAAGGTTTTCTCAAAATAATCACATAAAATAATTCTCCATAAATTCTAAGTACCTTCGAGTCTCTATAAACAAATTCTAGCATTAATTTAACCATTAATAGAGGATGAATAATAGTTATAGAGAAAATCTACTATTCACAGCACTATTCATCCAAAAATCATAAATCCTCATACTACTAAATCTAACCATAAATATTAGTCATTAATGCTCACAAAAGATCACCCACAATTTAAAAATAATTATTCTAGCTAACAAAAAACTTAACTCAAGTTAGAGAGAAAATATTTGAGAAAATTACCTTATTTTTTCCTCCATTGAAATTTTGAAGAATTTGGCTTGAATTGATAATCTTATAGTCTTTAATTTATGTTTTCTAGCATTAATAAGGCTTAATTGGAGTATTAAAACCTTAGAAATAAAGAAAAATTACTTATGGTTGAGAGGAATAGGAAATGGAAAAGAAGAGAAGAAGAAAGAAAATAAAAATTGAAGTGAAGAAGCTACTGTCAAAATAAAATCCCGAGTTTACTGTTCATAATCACTGTTCATGCTACTATTCACGGTCACTGATCACGCACACTGTTCATATGCACTGTTTACGAGTACTGTTCACGTGCACTGTTCACGACAGAAGCTGAAAAAAAATCACTTCGGCAGTACATGCTAAACCAGCTCTATCTTGAGCTATAGAAATCTAAATGCCTCGATTTTTCCTTCTACTTAAATTAGACACATGAGGCTACAATATATCCCAAATTTTTTTTTTAAAGTCTTGAACATAAATTCTCAAAATTCTGCACAAGCACAAACACAAACTCTGAAATTCAAATGAAAACAAATAAATCTCACTTTCAAAACAAATATTTCATAACAAATCTTATATATATCATTATAAGAATTTCAGAATACATATAAATAAAAGAAATCTCAGGTGTTACAAGATTTTAAAGGAAGAGAAAGTAAATATAAACTAATTTTATGTCATCCTCAAATAGAATATTAAAATCTATGGACATAAAAGGAAGAATAAGTAAATGTAAACCAATTTTATGTCATTATCAAATAGAATATTAAAGTCTATGGATTTGAAAAGAAAAGTAAGTAAATGTAGAGGAATTATTAGGTAAGATGCTTCTCCTATTCATATAAAAGTGAACTCAAGTCTCCACTTTAATCCACTTCTATGTGAGTATGAGAAATATATTTTTATTTTATTTAATAATTTTTCGTAAATATAAACCAATTTTATGTCATCATTAAATAGAATATTAAAGTCTATGAATCTAAAAAGAAGAGGAAGTAAGTGTAAACTAATTTTATGCCATCATCAAATAGAACATTAAAGTCTATGCATTTAAAAAAGTTGAGAAAGTAAGTGTAAACTAATTTTATGTCATCATCAAATAAAATATTAAAGTCTATGAATATGAAAAGAAGAGGAAATAAGTGTAAACTAATTTTATGTCATCATCAAATAGAACATTAAAGTCTATGGATCTAAAAGGAAGAAATAAAACATTAAAGTCTATGAATATGAAAAGAAGAGGAAATAAGTGTAAACCAATTTTATGTCATCATCAAATAAAACATTAAAGTCTATGGATCTAAAAGGAAGAGGAAGTAAGTATAAACCAATTTTATGTCATCATCAAATAGAACATTAAAGTCTATGGATATGAAAGGAAGAGAAAGTAAATGAAATCCAATTTTATGTCATCATCAAATAAAATATTATCGTCTCTCGATTTAAAAGGATAAGGAAGTAAATGTAAACTAATTTTATATCATCATCAAATAAATGTCCTATTAATTTTAAAATTTGAGTCAAAATAACATAAAATACAAATCAATTATTTATTGCTATTAAATAAATATTATATTAAAATTTATGAGAAAAAAAAAGAGAATATAAATTAATTATTTTCTTCCATTAAATAACTATTATTGAATTTTATACTCTCAATAAAAAGTCCAAACTGATTCAAAAGGAAGAGGAAATGTAAACCAATTATTTGCTGCAATCAAATTACTATTTTCAAATTCATAATTTGGTTTTGACCTTCACGTAAAAGAGTATTTACCAACTCTTGAAATGAATTACCGTAACAAAAATTACTGTATGTCTGTCTTTTACAATAGTTTAAGTAGTATTTATTATATATAGGGAACAAAAGGAAACTGATCGATTTGCAAAAGACCCATTGCATTCCATTTCAATGAGCTCATATTTTACATTATCCCCCTTTAAGCCTGAAATTTTTTAATTGTATTTTACGCTATATTTGATTTAATTTTATTAATAAATTTATTTTATTTATAAATAAATTCTAAATAAAATTTATTTGTAAATAAATTATCATATTTAATATATTAAATAATAAATATAAAATTCAATTCAAATGAAATGAATATTATATTTAATATAATTATAGAATTTATTTTAATATTTTACTTAATTAAAAATATCTTTATAAATATATTATTTATTTATTTTAATTTTTTAAAATTTATTGAAATATATTTAAATTCACATTAAAATAAAATATATATATATATATATATATATATATATATATAAATACACGCGTTTGTGTGTCAAATATAATATTAATTAGAGCAATTAATTAATTAACAAAAAAATCAATTAAAACAAAAATTTATTACATAGTATTATTTCAAAATTACATTTTAGTAAATATATAATATAATATGTGTAAAATTATACTTATTATGAAATTTAAACTTATATTAGTAATTTTATTATTTACAAATTTAGAAAAATCAAATATGCCTAGTTAATATAATCACCTAAATAATGTGCAATACATAAAAATTTGCTAATCATAAATTTTATTACCAACTACTAAATATATTAATTACAATATAATTTGAGAAGATTTATCTAATATAAATAAAAAATTTGTTATAAGAGTTTTAGTTATATTTACTTGGTGACCCAATACATTATATATTTCAAAGACTCAAAAGGTCTCAATGGTGAAGATTAGGTTCAAAACTATCAAGCTTGATAGTTTAAAATAATAAAGTTAAAAAAAGTATTTTAATCTTTTAAAATTTATTGGTATAAAATTATGAAATTTATTTAGAAATATTAACTATTTTAATAAGATTTATTTTAGTTATTTTTAATTCCATATATTTAATTATTTAGAATTCTAAATGAATTTGATTTAAAACAAAAATAAAATTATAAATTTACAAATAAATTTCCTAAAATTTCATGAAAATTATTTATACCAGACAAGGAGTTATATAATTGCTAAACTGAATTCGATAAATAATTTTGAATTCAAATTAAATTCGAATATATATATATATATATATATTATTAGATTTTTCATTTATTTATATTTTTAATTTTATAGAGATTTTTTATTTATTTTTATAATAATGTTTTAGACTTTTTTTTTTTTTAAGTTGGTTTTTATCACATAATATAAAATTTTCAAATATTTAAAATAAAATTTATCTTATTTTTGTATTTTATACGAATATGATATATAATTTTATAATATAAAATATTTTAATTTATATAATATTAATTTTTTATTTTCTTTAAAATATTTTTATTTAATAATTCAAATCAACCAAATTGATTATCCAAATTGAAATTCAATAATAACTTTATTTTGTTTGAATATGATTTTAAACTATTTATAAATCAAAATGATTAATTTGATTAAAATAATTTATTCTAAATCGATGAAATCGGATATAGATATAGATATGGAAATAAACAAGGATATGGCCTAATTTCAAAACATCCAAAGCCATCATAATTTCATTTGTCGATAGGCCTTAATTAACCATAACATGTCTACTGTTCTTTATGGCTGGCGTATCAATATTGAGAAATTATTGAATTGTAATTATTAAATCGCATTATAAACTATAATTTTATATAATTGATTATTTAAGATGTAATAAATTAAAAAATCAATTGTAATTTGAAAATAAATGTAATTAAATTTATTTACATTTTGATATATTATTTTACAGTTGGTAGTTTAATTCAATTAATATGATTTTTTAAATTAATATAATTAATTTTGTTATATCTTTCCAAAACTAAACTAAATCAAATTAATCTTTAATATTTGAGACTTTATACAATCACATACTTAGGGATTTTTTGGTTCACCAAATGATACAGGGAAGAAATTATTCTTTTATAAAAAAAAATATTTTAAATTAAATTATTTATTTTAGAATCATTTATTTTTAATTTTAAATAAATTAATTAAAATCTATTTTAAATTTTATTTATTTAATTTTGATGAAATAAAAAAAAGAGAAAAAAAAAAACAAAAATTTAGACAATAAAAAAGTAAGAACATTTTGGTCATTTTATTATTTTTTATTTTTATTTTTTTATATTAAAAATTAAAAAATTATATAAAATTACCAAATTATCTAACAAAATAAAAATATAAAATTAACTAATTAGTTATAAAAAAATAGAGATGCATATATTAATTAAATTAAATTTTAATAACTAAAAAATAATTATTTTATAATAATTTATTATATATTTAAAATTTCTATCAAAACTTAAGATTTTAAATTTGAATAAGATTTAGAATAATTAATTAGCATGTGATTTTAAATTTTAATTTTTTTTTTCTCAAATAATTGTGGACTTCAATTTCCATGTGATTGTAATGAAAAATTAATCCAAAATGAAAAGGAAATGTAAACCAATAATCTACCACCAAATAGATACCATATTAAATACTACAAGTCCAAAAAAAAAAAAGTAAACCTAAACCAATTATTTATTATCATTAAATAAATATTTTATTAAAGTATATGAGTCCAAAAAAAAAGAAAATGTAAATTACTATAATAAAATAGATAACTGTTAAAAAAAATAAATCATATTAAATAATAATAAAATATATAAATAATTTATAAGTGAAAAACTGTTAAACTTAATATAAACTAATTAGTTCATAAATTTTAATTATATCATATTAGAATTTATGAAATTAGAAATGAAAAGAAATATAAATTAATATTATACATATTGTCATCAAATAAATATTATATTAAAATATATAAACAAGGAAAATAAATGAAATGTAAACCAATTAAATATTATTCTCAAGTTATCATTATTAATCGATATTATATTAAAGTGTATGGATTCAAAAAAAAAAAAAAAAATGGGAAATTTAAACCAATTATTTACTGCCATATACCAAATTAAAATCTATATGGCCAAAATAAGGAGCAAATATAAACCAATTATCTAACGTCATCAAATAAATATCATATAAAAGTCTATGGTTTGAAAGGAAGAGGAAAGAAATATTAGCCAATTATATGTATTAAAGTCTATATATGAGTCTAAAAAGAAGAGGAAGGAAACGTAAACCAATTATCTTCTGTCCTCATATCATATTAAAATATAGGATAAAAATATTCTGAAGTCCTTAAATTTTATATTATTTATATTAAGTCCATCAAATATTATTTATCAATATTAAACTCTCAAATTTTTATTTTTTTTTCACAATGAAAATTTTTTGTACAACAAAAATAAAATTGATAAGAAATTATGTAATAACTAAAATGTTACATATTTTAAAAAATTATATTATTTAATACCTAAAACTTAAAAAATTTAGAGATACACTAATCAATCTTATTTTTTTATAACAAAAAATTAGTATAATTTTTTTTTTTTACTTTTTAAAACTAGAGTTACAAATTTTTCATCAATTTTATTTTTAACATTAAAAAGTCTTTAATGTGAAAAAAAAATAAAAGTTTGAGTATTTAATATTGTGGAAAAATAAAATTGTAAGGGCTTAATAGATAAAACATCATAAATAAAGCGGCTTAAAAATCAGATTATCCTAAAATCTATGGAAGGAAAACAAAATATAAATCAATTATCTATTGCAATCAAATAAATCTTATATTAAAATTATGGATCCAAAAAGAAGAGGAAGTAAATGTAAATCAATTTTATGTCATCATCAAATAAAAACCATATTAATTTAAAGCCTATGAGTCAAAAAAGAAGAGGAAGAAACTACAAATCAATTACTTACTGCTATGAGCGCTCGGGTTTTAGAAATTTTTTATTTGCATTTTTTATTGCATAAAAATGTTATTTATACATTTTTTTAAAATATATTTATTAAATATAGAGTTTTTTATAAAAATTGAAATAAAATTTTCTTTTTTACATATTATAAAATAAATTTCTTTTACTTTTTAATTTTTAAATTTTAATTTGATCATTTTATTTTTGAGCAAATATTTTTTAAAAAATTTTAATAAGAAAAAAAATTTATCAAATTAAATTTTAAATTATAATCATACTAACATTTTATTTTAAGAAATTTTTTAAATTATACCCATTGAAAATATTTTTAATTATATTTACTAGAATATCTTAATAAATCATATATATTTTCTAAAATTCAATAAATTATGAGATTAAAATAAGAAATAAAGAATCAAATATTCATATATATATATATATATATTAATTTTGAAATTATTATATTATTTTCAAAATATATTCAGAAGTATTAACATTTTCAGATTTTTTATTTGATTAATTAACTTATTGATAATAAAAAAAAAAAAAATTGCTTCCAAAATAAAGATTAAACATAATACAAAAATTTAAAGAAAATATATTTTATAGCATATAAAAATAAAAAATTTATTATGATGTAAAAATTTATATATTTCTTAAATAATTTTTTAGCATCATTTTTTCTAAAAGTAAAAGATTATAGACAATAAGATTTCTATATATTAAAGTAATAATAATAAAAAAATATATAAGAAAATGAAAATTAAGTATTCTTTATAAGAATTATTAGTTTAAACGAAATAAAAATACTATAATTAAATTTAATAATGAAAAAGATAATAAAAAAAAAATAAAATAAAAAGAATACTAAAAATAAAAAAAGAAGTGTTATTATCACCTTCCTTTCAAATTCATAATTTGGTTTGGACTTTCACATAAAAAAATATTTTACTTTTAAATTAATAAAGATAAAGAAAAATTACATGTGTGCAACGTATTTATCGACTATTTGAATGAGTACGTAATCAAAATTATTATATGTCTATCTTTTATAATGGTTTAAGAAATATATATATATATATATATATATATATATATATACCAATATTTTTAACATAGAATTGATGAGGACTCGAAATTAAGAGTTAAAGACTCGATTAGAATAAAAAATTAAATGAAGGATAATTAAATTAATATTATATAATATTTTTATAAAATATATTAAATATTATATAAAATATTTGGTTTAGTAAAATTTTATTAATAATAAAAAACCAAAATTATTATTTTTATTCGAATTTATAAATTAATTATTAAAATAATAGTTTTATGTGAATTAATTAAAATTAGAAATTATTAATAGTTAATAATTAATTAATTAAAAATAAGAAAAATAAAAAAATCCAACTTTATAAAGGGAGTTCTGCGCTGTCTCTGGGCTAAGGCCATTAAAAAAATAAAAATAAAGAATGGAAAACTAGAGAGAGAGTTTGAATGGAACTGAAATAGAGGAAGAAAAGAAGCTGGCCAGGTTAGAATGGGAAACCATAAGCAAAATTGGACGGCCGACAAAGAGGAGTTGCTAGTATGCAGATTTTCAAATATATCATTTATTAATTCATATTATTATTATTATATATATTTTTTTATTTTTATTTTTTTATATTAAAATTATAAATTTTATAAAATAACTTTTTAATAAATTATTATGATAATCAATTAAGATAAATAATTTAATTATTATAAATATTGAAAAACAAAAAAAAATTAAGAAATATATAATTGGAGTACTAAACAATAGTATTTTAAGAAGAAAATAATAAAATTAAAAATAATTAAATTTTTTAATTTAAGTGTAAAATAAAATATTAGTATAAATAATAAATTTTGCATGGCTATCCGATGGATTTTCTTCTTCTTTCTTTCTTTTCTTTTTTTTTTTTTTTTTGTGGATTTTATTGATATTGAAATCTTGTGACTGTTTTGCTCTATTCTGATGTGCTACGTTTTGCTCTATTTTAAGAGAAGGTAAGAACCATTTTGCTTTGAATAGAGCTACAAATACATAAGGAGCAAAACGACCCTGTTTTGCACTAAAATATGATATATATATATATATATATATATATAAAAGAAACTAACCCGGTTTACCCAGACAATGCGGTTCGGGTCGACTGATCACCAAAAATTTGGATGAGCGCTCGGGTTTTAGATGACCGGGTAAATTGTACGTCGGTCCGACTTGGAGATCTATTTTATATTTTACCGTTAACTGATTAGAGCAGACCGAATTTAACAACATTGGATGGAGCCCTCGTATGGTCTAGAGTCGCTTCAATAATATATATATATATATATATATATATTAATTTATAGAAAAAAATTTATTTGATTTATTTCAGTGTAATTTTTTATATAAAATTAATTTTTCATACATTCAATATTTTTTTTTAATAAAAGTCCACCCAATATTAGATAAAAATAATATTAATTTATATAAAAAATTTTATTTAATTTATTTAAATATAATTTTTTAAATAAAATTAATTTTCAACTCATTAATTTTCACTGCCCTCGTTCAAAAAACTGATAGATTTGCAAAATACCCATTGACTTCGGTTGAGGCTCAAGTTTTCCTTTTACATGTAGTCTACGGTCTTTTGGGTTTAGCTTATTACTAACCCAAACAGAATTTTTTGTTTTTTCGCCTAAAATCCAAAAGTGTTCGGCCTGAAATTTTAAATCGGAAAGTGTTCGGTCTGAAATTTTTATATCGAGTTTTATATAAGTTTGGGCTGAATTAAATTTGATAAGTAATTTAGAATTTAAATTAAATTTAATCCGAATTTGAGTTTCGATAAATTTAATTTAAATAATTCGAAACGAAGGCTTAAAATAATATAATCCAAATTATATTCGGTTACAAAATGTTTTTTATTTTACCATATAATTTAATTATGACATTACGAGTTTACGACACATATCAAAGATGATCTTTGATTTTTATTTCAATACATAGTTGATAACATTACGTGGTACCGAATATAAAGATAGCCTTTAAGCTTGAGCATAATTTTGTGGCTGTGAGAATTTGACAGGATCAACCTGAAGCGCAGCAGGAGCAACAGAAGGATTTTTCAAAATGGTATTGTAATCCTGACTCTTACCAAAGAAAGAAGCCTTCAAAAATGCCACAAAAATACCACCAACAGTTCTCCTCATCAGATCTCTGGGACCCTTATTACCATTCTTGCACATAGAATTTGCCATAAATCCCAACGCACCTGTTAAATTATCATTTAACATGTCCATATGACCATAATCTGTAGCTACAAAGTGGCTAACAGAAGCATTGCACTCCTTATAAAACTCTTCATGGTTAAGCTTATTTGGAGCACAAGCAGGACATACTAACCAACAAATCGACTGATTACCTAACCCAGTTCCGATCACAGTCACTGGAATCGATAAACTAAAAGAGTTAGGTGTACCAGTGAGAATTTTAGGTTCAATAATGTTGTGTTCATTAGGCCCTTCTACAGGGTCTAGACCTATCAGTGCTGAGATTATGGGTTTTAAGGGAGTTTCAGCATATCCAAGTGCGAGTCCAAATGCCATTTTTCCCCCTCTACTGTGACCTCCAACAGCAAGATTGTTTAGATCTCCTTTTACGTATTTGGGCAGAACAGGTTGTAGGCCTGAAGTTAACCAGTTTGCCACTTTTGCGGCGAAATCGAGCTCCTTCGGTCCGCTTATTGGTAGAACGGGTATAAAATCCTTTATGCAAGAATATAACTGTGGAAATATGGTTATGAGAACATATAATATAAATCAAATAAATTTTTGCATTATCATTCAATCACTCAATCATTGGCTATATTGCATGGTTTTAAAGAAATAGTGTTTCTGAATTCAATATACAAGAACAAATACCACTCCATTAAATATTTCATACCGCAAAAATTTTTGTGTGTACCAGATGTACTGCATTCACTTGCATTTATTGAAAGTAGATCTCATCTTTATATGAATGAAGATGCATTAAACACGGTGAACTAAATAAATTTGCCTTCCATACCAACACAATCACTATGAATAAATTATCGCAACAATAACACCCTGATAGACTTTAATTATTAAACAAAAATTCAAAATAATATTGCCATGCCATATTTTAGCCATCACACACCTGCACGCAAACACTGCTATAATATCCATGGCTATGAGTATTTTTATCTGTTTTCCGGTGAGCGAGTGTTAATTTGCAACTCTAAAATTTCTTAATTTGTAATTCTCCAACTCTAGTTAAAATCTTATTTTGATATTTAATCATCAAAAAAAAAAAATTTCATGTGCTTTTTGCAACCTTACAGATTTTATAATTGCAAATAACTACTCTAATAACCAAAAAATAGTTAAAATTACTTATATAAAATTATTTTTAAAAGTTGATAAACTTGTCATATCAAAAAATTGTATATTTTAAAAATTTAGATAAGGTGTATAATTATTCCAAATCTTAATTATTAAACAAATTCACAATAACATTGACTGTCATACTAATTTAGCCATAACACATCTACACGTAAACACTACTACAACGTCCATGGCTATACTAACTTAAGCGCAGAAGCTACATATTTAGTTATAGATATGTACCTGAGGAGCAACAACTATGTATCCATGGGAAGATATATGCTCAAGGAGGTCACTGTAGAAAGAGTTTTCGAGGCAGGTGCCATGAAGAAAGACCAGAACTGGGTATTTGCCGGCTACAATTGGTCTAACAATTAACAAGGGTTTAGGTGGTGAAGAAGTATCCGATTCATTCGAATTCACTGTTATATTTTTTGTGGGAAGTGATCCTGGTTCAAAAACACTGAGAATTTCCAGATCATGAACAAGCTTATTATTATCAGCTTGCAGTTGCAGTAATGTTGACAAAACTTCCTGTAGGG
>CANXYC012555710.1:0-27949 GCA_948193065.1 Aleurites moluccanus | reverse complement strand
AAAAAATTAATATATATATATTTAATTCTTACATAAATATTTAAATTAAATACAAGCAATAAAATTAATATTATCTAAATTTTTGCAAAAAAATTATATTTTAAGAAAACTAATTAATTTGGACATATAATATAAGAATTTAAAATAATACAAATTAATTTATACCAATTATTATATTATATATTCAATTTAATTATAGATTTCGGTTGATTATCATTAGGTTTCGAATTAATTGAATTTAGTCTCGATTAATTTAATTAGGTTTCGAATTGTCAAAATTAGATCTCGATTATTTTATATATTAAATACAAATTAAATATAAAATATCAATACTAATAATATTGAGGAATTATAATAAATTGTATAAAATAGATAAAAAAGAATATAAAAATATTTTTTTTTATGTAAAAAATGGTGTTAAAAATGGAGTTATAATTGGAGATTTGATGTGATATAAACTGTAAAATAGTGTAAAATTGACTATATTTTGATGTTTATGATTAGAGATGGCCTTACAATTACTAGCTGCAGCCACAAGTGGGTGTTCCTCCACCACAAGGTATATACATATATATAGATTTTTTCATTAATTATTTGTTGGTTTATTTTGTTTTTGTAATTCTTTAATTTGTTGATTTTGCAGAGAAAGCTTAAGACATGTAGAGATTAAGACAACAATGAACTTATTTGTGTTGTGTGATGTGTATTGTCTTTATCTGTCTCTGACTTTCTTTTCTTTTCTTTTTTTAATCTTTTTCTCGAGAATATCTTATTGTGCATATATAGGTGTATTGTATTTGTTTTTGTAGTGTCTGTGTAGCTAAATGGAATGAAACAACATGGACTATGATTTGCACATGGTGGTATTGGGTGTTTGTTTATAGGATGTTTGGTTGCCCAGAAATTTGAAAAAGAAAAAAAAAATGAAGGTGAAAGAGGAAGGAATAGTATTATATCTCTTCAATAAATCACTAAATTAGTGATAATAAAATAAATTTGACCAGTCGTGGTTGCAGATGGCATGGTTGGTGCTACTATGTATGAACTGGTCCGTGTTCGCCATGACAACCTAATAGGTGAAATTATTTGGCTGAAGGAAATTCTACCACAATTCAAGGTTATATACTACTTGATTTTTGACAATTTTTCACTTGACTTTTCTCTTCCTTGCATTGCATTTCTGTTTCTTAATATTGGTATTTATATCTGCCTAACCCAAGTGAAGTATTGCAAACCTTGCCACTGCTTTAATTTGATGTTATGTGTTGGACAATTGCAATATTGGTTTTGTGGCTGTAGATCCTAAAGCAATTGTCACAAATGCGGAAACGGTGAATGGGACCACCCTTTCTCTCTAATTTATCATCATGTATTCCTGTTTGGTATGGTGCAGTATGTAAAACTAATGATATTGATTATTCGGTTGATTGCAGGAAATGAAATCGGCGGCTAAAGAAGATGATGAGCCAGTGAAAATTGGAAAATATGTGAATGTGGAACAGGAAGAGAAAAAGGCAAAAGTGTCCGATGAAAAAGTTGAATCACAGAAAATGACAATAAGTGTACGCTGAACATTCAATAAATTAAGCTAAAGGTACACTTCAGGTTTCACTATCCTACTTTTTTATAAAGCGTAACTCTGTATTTCTGTTATTTAATCTGTATATAAACCTACAATTTCTATCAGTCTGAGCACCTTTTGTTTGCTAAAAAAAAAAAAAAGAAGAAATACAGTAGAACCATCAAACTAAAAAGAAGTATGAGCAAGGTGTGAAGGATTGGATTGGTCTATGGTTTATATAATGTATTTTTATGGTCTTGAATTATGATTTGAATCTCTTGATTTGAGGAGAAAACTAGATCTTTTTGAACATTTTATTCAGTGTTCTATCATGCAGCTTCTATTTATCTTTAATCAAAGTGTAGTTTTTCCATTCACACTGAAAACTTTTAGTTGTTTAAAGCTAAAGAAAGATTTTCTGAAAACATAGGGAACTATTACTTTAGAGCTATGATAATGAATAAAGTGCTTGGTGATTAAAAAAAATCCATTATGGCATAAAAGAAGTTAAAGATTTATATATTGCAATTAATTTCTGGCACCCATGGTCACCCTTTTTTATGAATATCTAGATTGAATATATATGATTTGTCATTGTACATCATACATCATATAATGTATATGTGCAAGTGAAATATTGAGAGGGAATTGATTGATTGAGATCTTGTCTTTGCTATTGTATGAGCATGGGATAGTTGTTGACCATGGTTGTTTATATTCTTATACTTGCACTTTGCTGGGATTTATGATGATATGTTTGTACCTCCTTCTAAGATATTAATCTATTTAATCAATTCAATTTATTATTATTTTTTTTTTTGTATACATTTGATTTTAGTGTGGATTATTGTTAGTAATTTAAACTATAACCATATCTGAGTTGATTGATTTTGGAAATGGTTAATGCATTTTGTTGGTTAAATTGTTAGGCTTCTCTTTTTATCTTTTTTGGGGAATTATTGCAATGTTTTATTTTTTTCATTTTAGAAAAGAAAATGGGGCCAAAAATCAAACTTTTGACTAATCAATCATTATCAAGTGAGAAATTCTATTGGGAAAAAAATCCAATTTCTAATATTGGTATAGCTTTTCATTCAAAGAGCAAGTGCTTTAATACCAACTAGAAAATTTAGGTTAGCTCTCATGGTGTGCTATAACTATTGTTTTTTAAAAAGTTTGTTTATAATTAGTTTTTGTTGATATAATAAGGTTGTAACCCTCAATTGAAAATGTAAATAGTCATAGCAGGAAGTAATTAGAAAACGGGATGAATAATAATTACATCATTTTGTATTGGAGTCTTGAAATTGCAGTAACATGTCATGATCTTTATTTTTCTGCTTTAGTATTTACTCCTTTTGTATTTTCCATTGTTGAAATTTGAATTTTTAGTGTGGATCAATTATTTTTTTTGTTATGGGAAAATTTGCTGGATTATGTGTATTTTTTGGTTATTTTTCAGAGATTTTTAGTTTGAGTTAAAGGTTTTGATCTTAGAAGATTGAAACAAATGATGAGCATTTACTTCATATTCACTTACTTCTGTTGAATAACTTTTTTTATTTTATTTTATATAAATTTTATTTTATAAAGTTCAATTTTGAGATATATTGTCTAAATGATTGAATTGAAGGTAATTTTTATTTTTATTTTTTAAAAAAGCTTTTTAGTTTAAATTTTCATTTGAGGCAAATTTATAATATAATTGTTGTTTTTATTGATTGAGCAATTTAGATTATAATTTTTAGAGTTTAAGGCTCGAAAAATGTAATTAATTAATTAAATTAAAAATATTATTAATTAATAGCTATCAATCTCGCAACTAAAATCCGCATCTCATTATTATACTCTTCCAAATTCAATAAACACTATGTAATAGTTTATACATTAATTATTGGTATAAAGTAGGGATGATTAGTATTATAAACTCATACTCAAAACAAGTAGTAGTTATTTTAAAATTTATATCCATCTCAAATCATTTATAAATATCCAAAATTCTATATAAACGGATCCATTAGTTTTGAATACTCAGAAATATCCTACCTATTGCTGTCTTCACATACATCTTAAACTTAAAACTTAAAACAGTTATTGTATTTAGGACTAATAAAGAAAATTCAAGTCTCTGATCCTCGTTGGACTTGTTCACGACTCCAAAGACCCATTCGACTTGTGCAAAAAATATATATATTTTTTTTTACTTGGAGATACCCCATTTTTAGGATTGAGCTTGAAATTTCATTTTATGAATGAGCTTGAGATTCCATTAATAAGTCCTAGCCACAAGTATATGGCTATGTTATTTTATTTTTTCATATATATAATAATGGCAATGAGAGTTAAACCCTAATATCTCTGCAATTTAAATTTCATTTTAACTCTCGAGCCTCCTGATTAGTTTTGTTATATTGATATGTTGAAAAAAAAAGATTAAACTATTAGAATATCTTCAATTAAATTTATAATTTAATGGACATTTTCCATGATAAAGTCCAAAGAGGAGCACTTAATGCTGAAATAAAAACAAAAATCATAATTGCACACGACAATAAATTGACTTCAGTTCCCTCATCGCCCAAGGCTCTTAGAAGAGAGGATAATCAAGCTTCTTAAGCAAGGAATATACCAACTCAAAAACAATCCCTTGACGTGGAACTAACAAGGGCTTAACTGTTGCAAAAAGAAAAAGATCGATGTATTAACAGTACATGCCTTTACACAAGATTTGAACCCAAGTAATCATATAAAGAAAGTTTTCCATAGGGTGGGTAATGTCTACTTGTCAACAACATGAACCATATTAAACAGCACTGGTAATTCTTTGGGCATTGACACCAGTGCTTCTTTGGATGTTTAAAACAGTACTTCTTTGGCCATTTGTAATGCTACTTCTTCGAATATTTCCAGGACGCGTACCGTAACGCCATATGCAAAGATCCAAGCTGATTTGCCCGTAAGAACCGAAGAAACTACCTGGAACTACAAGGAAATCCTCTGAATGAGGGTTATCATCATTAGCCTTTTGAACATTCTTTGTAAAAGACTGAAATCTGAGATTGCTTCCCTCCATTTTTGCCGTAAGCTCATAAAAATATCCCCCATTTGGTGAAGAGGGTGCTAAACAACTAACAGTTATTATATTTCCCAGTATTTCTGCAGAGTTGCTCAGAATAAATATGACACCTTCTTTCTCTTCTTGAAGAAAACGGGTTTTATCATTAAGAGTAAAGAATACAGGAAAGGTGGTATCATATCGAAACTGTACTGCAGAGCCCTTGTGTTTGTTGCTAAAATGCTGGTATATCTGTTTAGACGAGCCATCAAAATGGCAACCTGATAGGGGGCACACACATGGTGCATGGGCACAGACCTTTTCATGTTCAAATTTCTTACTGTAGATAATCATTTCCTTGCAACCGTACATCAGATTCTGGCAAGTTAGTTTGACAGATTCAAGAACTTTCTCAATGGCCCGGCAACGATTATAGCCAATAGGCAAAGAGCAGGCAGGACATTTATGTGCAAGTTTTTTACAGCACAGGGAGCAAGCCGTATGCCCATTCTCACACTAAATGGCAAAGAAAACACCCAAGTAATTATGTCACAACATATATGATATAAAATGAGAATTTTCAAATTACTAGTGTGTACTAAGATGCACAGAGGTTCAGACATGTTCTAGACCATGATCAATACTTTGAAATCCTCAATGTTCCTCCCTCCATATCTTTGAAATTTATGGACGTAAGTACAACCAAAGTACATTATCTAAACTGCTTTGAATGATTCCATTACAATTAACAACTACAAAATAAGTAAAGAAACATAAACATTCAACAATAAGAGAACACACTGTAGGCCAACTGAATCTGCAAAATCAAAAACCATCTAATCTTGTCTTGGTTATTAAGGGAATAAGCCGGGGCTTATCTTTGCAAGAGTCAGTTTTTTTTGCTGTTATATATTTAAAAACCCCTGCTTTTATGTGAGCCACTAATCACAAGAGTCTGCCACCCAAAGGGCTGTAATTAAACACCTGCCATCTTCCAAGTCATCTTTAACTTTTGTTATTCGCAAATACCCTCCCCCTACTTTTTCTAATAGCACATCAAGCTAAACAAAATTTTAAAATCTAGTTCAGGCATGAACAACCACATATCAAAGAAGCAGCGGACGAAAAGTAGGTAATCACAATGCAAATTCAGAATATGAAGTTTTAGTAGAGATTGTGCCACAAATTTTCTATCCCAAGAGAAAATATTAAGATTATATTGCAGCAGCACTAAAACAGTGCAATCAACTATTATCAGCAGTAATAGTGATGGACAAACCAATAATAGAGATATTGGCCTCAAGTAGTTACCAGTCGTTACTGAATTATAAGATTTATTTGATGAATGAGCTAGCAATAAAGTACGCTCCTACTAATATCTACCAGATATCTCTAAACAAAGATTATCAATTACCAGTCGTTACTGAATTACAAGATTTATTTGATGAATGAACTAGCAATAAAGTACGCCTCTGCTAATTAATCTACCAGATAACTCTAAACAAATATTATCACATCAATAAGCCATATAAGGTAATATCTAATGTAGAATAACAAGCAATACAAAGTTCACCCCTGCCCTGCTAATATCTGATGTTGGTTAATTATTCAAAAATGGGTGTACTTCTGGTCAAAAGGGTTAAAACTCTACCTAATCTACTTTATCCAAGACTTGCATTAGAAAGAACAATAGGAAGAGGATGCTTTTGGTAGAGTTTACTTTTAACTTTTGTGATTGAACTAAAACATATAAGATGTTCGTAATTTTGCAAACTAAGTCATCAGTTGTAACTATGTATAAATTTCTTAGACTAATTATCTCATATGATATTTTCAAATTGAAGGTGGTAATATTCTTTGAACAATCAACAAATTTTAAGTATTGTGTCAGTTTTCAATGTTTCTCTTGAATATAGTTTCTCCAGAGTATAATCTTAAGAGTTTTAGGTTTTGTTTTATACTGATATTGAGTTTTAAATAATAGATTTTTTTATTAATGTTCAGTGGGCTACTCATAAGATGTATGATTTTAAATGGAAATCAAGAACCTTTTTGCACCAATCACCTCTTCTCATAACATGCTTAAACCTAATAACTTTCTCCAAAGATTCTTTTTTGAACATGCAAAGCACCAAAACCATTTAATTGCTTCACTCCTAAATCTTCATATTAAAAGAGTGTATGAACAATTACATGATACTTATATTCACTCGCTAAACAGGATGTTAAAGAAGGCACTAAATACCCAAAAATGCTTTTTCCATAAAAGGCTATGTTCTTATGAATCTAAGATTAGGAACAGCCCCAAATCCTGATTTCAAAATAGAATATAGCATTGCTTTTCTATTCATACAAGATAAAAATTTTTAAAATATATATATAACTAAATAATAATTTAAAAACCAGAAAACACAATTTCAAGAAACTAAACTATAGTCACAACCACCAAACCCAGATAGAATTTCAAGAAACCACTCTAAAATTCAAAGTATTTCTCATATAACCCAAAAAATAAAATATCATATTATCACAAAAAAAAAACACAAAAAAACCCAACAAACTTTAATTTCAATATTGAATAAGATAACCCAACAAACCAATTATCACATATAAAAACAATAGAATCAACATGCAATATGTAAAGATAGAAAAGAGAATAGGAACAAATACCTGATAGACAGGAATAGTCAAGGACTCGAAACAAACGGGGCAATCAAGCACTTCTGGGTCTGTTAGGGTGACGCAAATGGCCCCATTTCTAGTGGGTCCAACAGGAACAGGGGCAGGGGCTGGAACATTTGATGATGATCTGGGTTCTAATGTTGTTATCTGATTACTTTCAGCATGTGCTTCTCCTTCGTCTTCATCTTCGTCATCGTCTTCTTCTTCCTCCTCGTCACCGTCTTCTTCTTCACTTTCATCAGTTTGGTCCTCTAATTCTTCATCATTTTCTTCTTCTACGCGTTGCTGCCAGGAGGCAAGGAGCCTCTGTCGTTTTGATCTTGGACTGCTTGTCCCTTCACCTCCTTCTCCGCCAACTGAGAATCTCGCCATCTCTCTCTCTCTCTCTCTCTGTCTCTCTCCCGTTCTGCCACTGAAATTTGATTGTGCCCCTCCTTCCTTTCATTGTTCATGGTCACTACATCACCACATAGACGAAAACGCAGTGTTTTGCTTTTTACAATTTTATTAAACATTTTATTTTTTCATAAATTAAATAATTAATAATTTGATCACCTCATAAAAATATTTAAATTTATTTTATAATTAATTAATTAATAATATGAAAATATTTTTCTTTAAATTAATTATTTTATATAAATGGATATGCTATATTTATATTTATTTATATATTTAAATATAATTTAGTGTATTTATGTGATTTGAAAAATAAATAAAATAAAAATTATCTTCGAATTTTGAAAAAAAATATAATATTTTATTTATATACAAAATAAATAATTATTTTAAAATTTATATCCGTTTTAAATTTATTTATAAACATTTAAATTTTATATAAACAAGTAAGTATATTTTGTAACTATAAATTTAAAAATAAGTGTCCCATAAAAAAAATTAAGAAAAAATGGTATTTAATAAAATTAAAAATTAATTACTAAAGATTTACCATCACAATATTATCATAAAAATGAAAAATTATTTTACAATTACATGTTATTTAATTTATATATTTCAATAAAAAAATACCATATATTTGAGTTAATATTATTATAAACTTGCAAACAACGTGATAAAAAAATTTAGTGTGTTAAAATATATTAATTAGATTAATTATTTTTTATATTAAAATAATTTTTTTAATTGATATTTTAAAAATATTTTGATTAAAAAATAAAAAATAAAATATATAAATTTAAAAATAAAATAAATAAATGAAAAAAAATAATTTTAAAATATTCATAAAAATATTATTAACTTTAAATAAAATAAATACAACTCTATTAAAATCATAATTTCATATATTTTAATATTAAATAATTATATTCTTATAATTAGATTGGATCATCTTAATCAGGAATCGATTCTATTTTTGATCAAATACGATTTAAAAGATTCCAACTTTCAATTTAACAAAAAAAATTTATTTGTTGCAATTAAATTTTGAATCCATGTCATTTTGAATAAATGTTCAAGCTTCTAACATCTCAAACTAAATATTAGTTGCTAATAATTTTCTCCTGAAAATAGTTTTATATTATAAAAATAAAAAATATTAATAACATCTTTCTAAAATAAATAAAATAAAATTTTAAATATATAATAAAATAAATTTATTTTTTTAAAATAAATAGACAATAAATTTTAAATATGTTATAAAATAAATTTAAAATTTTTAAATAAATTAATAGTAAAATTTAATTATATTGTAAAATAAAACTTAAGTTTTTTAACACTAAAAATTTAAATTTATTTTATTTTTATTTACACAAAAAATTTATTACTTTTAAATTTCTTTTTATCTTTTTATTTTATTACTTATTTAAGTTTTAAAATTATGTTTATATATTATTTATTTCAAATTATTTATTAAATTGCTCATAAAATTTTATTCCATATATATATATAATATTATATAATATTAATTTAATTATTTTTTATTTAATTCAATGAAACATCTGATTTTTAATTCTTTATTTTTTATCCTTTTGAAAGCTAATTCGAGTTTGAAAATATAGCCAAATAATAAGTTAATATAAATATTTATGTACTATAAATAATATTTTCATATAAAAAATAAAAATAAAAAATAAAATTATACACTAAAATATAATTTAATAATAAATATATATATAATTTAGATAATAACTATTTAAAAGAAAAATTAAAACGACGTCTTTGAGATGAATATATCGCTTGCAATCGGTACCCAGCAACTATCCTTTAATGTTCCATTGGATTTAACTATAACTTTTAACAGTTATTAATAGGTAAAATTATTATTAGTTATGCTATTAATATGTATAATCGATTATTACAAATAAATTTTTTTTATTTTTTATTTGAATATTTTTTAATAGAACAATTTAAAATTTTATTTAAATAAGTGAAAAGAACTGTTTTAAAAAAAAAATTGAGCTTTTGTATAAATCCACTCGCTCGCCATTTTCCCAGGGAAGAGGAGATAACAAAGGGCAAGGAAGATTCTCATTTCTAATCAAATCAAACCAAACCAATTTAGATATTTTAGTAAAATGGAGAGAGGTTTAACTTCAACACATATGGCAGCATCCCAATCCACGAGCCCTCTATGCTTCTCCAACCATTTCATCCACAGCCAATTTCTGTTACCTATCATCACCACTACTGATGGTAAAGCTGCCATTACTAGTAAAACAAGGAAACCCATTTCTGTTAAGGCCTTAAATGCGGGTACAAGACAACACACCTTATCCAGCAATTGGGATTTTTCCAATTTCTCTTCTCTTGCTTCTTCAGCTCCAACCATGCCAAGCTTTGAGGAACTAGATACTACCAACATGCTTCTCCGTCAACGAATCATCTTCTTGGGTTCTCAGGTCTTGCCTCTTTTTTCTTTTTATTAATGTTCAGATTTTACTTATTATGTGAATTGAATTCTTAGTTCTTTATTGTGTTTCACTGATTGATTTTGGAGGTGGGTTTACTCTTTTGTATACTCTAGAGGAAAAAAGATTATGCTTCGGTTTGGGGTTTTTTTAGTTGCTTGTTTTACGTTCCTTCTGTGTGACAATTGGGGGTTGGGTTTTGCATTTGGATTCTTCAAGTGATTTTTTTTTTGGCTCTTTGTCAGTACCTTTGGCGTCCAGCATATTCGTTTTTTAAGAAATATAGGAAATGAGGTTTCAGATATCGGTTTAGTTCCATGATATGGTCTTTCTTTGAGAATTGATATGTGCAATATGGTTTTTTTGAGGAAAATTGTTGGATCCATAAGATATCTGGTTGAGTCATTATTGGTTGTCTGGACCCTTTTTTTTTTTTTTTAATCTGTTAGATATATTGGAAGAGCAAATCTTGGGGATTCTCTTTATGTAGCAGGTGGTTTTTGAGTCTTAGATGCAGGATTAAGGCTGTGGGTTTTGCTAATGTTGATTGTCAACACCGTCTTTTTGTTTTTGATATAAGAAATGGAATTCAAGATTCTACTGTATATGTGTAGATGATAGCTTCAAAGTTGAATTTGTTAGTGATGTTCAGATTTTTCTGGTGTATAATTGTATGTACATGCTTTAAGACAAAAGAAAGGTTGTTTGAATTACTTATTTGTATTGATGTTGGACAGGTTGATGATGTAACAGCAGATTTTATCATAAGCCAGCTCTTATTTTTGGATGCTGAAGACCCAACAAAAGACATCAAATTATTTATTAATTCACCTGGTGGTTCTGTCACTGCTGGTATGTCGATAAGTTTACCTAGAATACCTGATTTTGGGGTTCTATCATTTTTGTTTCCCATTTGCACATCATCCTAAATGTTGTTGGACCAACAGTGCTTATGCTTGAGCTGCTTGTGAAGGATAGAAGACTCGAAACAATCTAATAACTTATTAACAATAAAGATTAACACACATACATATTTTATGGTCGATAAGAAGAGTAGAAGACTCAATATAATGTAGAAAGTACTTGAAATCAACCGTGGGATTTTAGTTGTCAACTATAAGGCCTCTTGATTGATTAGATAATAAATTAACTTAACTTAGGCTTCGTAAAAGGATTGTTTTTCTTTGACAATGTCATAACCATTTCATCAGTACGTGTGAAGTATGAGGATAGTGAAAATATTTTGTTGTTCGGCTTTGAGGGATTTCAAGATGGAAAAATCTCAGAAATGACTGTCAGTTTGCATCTTTGGTTTGGTTTTACCTGGCTAGTCTCATAGATGGATGCTTGCCTTATGGGTTTTATTATCTTCCTATAATTACAAGGGCAAGTAAATTATCCATGGTAAATGGAACTTCTTCAGATCTAGCAGTAGCATCAAGATGTAAATTAGTAACTGTGGCCCAGAGGCCCTTATTGTCACATTTCTTCTTTTTGTTAGAAATTAATATCAGGGAAAATTTTCTCTTCTACTTGTTCTCTCTCTGTCTCTCTTGGATAAGTATTTTCTCCCCTCCCCTTTCTCTCACTCTGTTTGTGTATGTGTATTTGCATGTTGACACAAGCATTTTGAACTCCCATTTTGGCCCATTCCAGGGTTGCATTGCCCATTATTTTTCCACAGGATATTTGTCGTCGACACAATTTTTTTTTTGTGCGTGTGAGTTGAACAGGTTGTTTCATTTCTTTTTCTTTCTTCGCTTAATTCTTGTAAATTTTCATGTCCCCATATTGTGCAGCGTGGACGGTGATATTTATAATGTCAAGAGTAATTCATTCCCTATCCTCTTAATCACACTAGCTGGTTCATTACCCAATAAAAAGGGCAAAATTAATTCTAGAAAGCTGCAATGAGTCAAGGTCCACTACTTTGTTTGTACCTTCTTTGATTGGGAACAGATTAAGCTCATGTGATTGGCCCATTGGGACTTGAAGCGACCTTCCTTTTCCAAATAAGCATCTGCCACTTGTCATACATCAATGTTGGAATGTATTAGTGAGATTAAAATGTAGGGATTGAGCTGTTCGTCTTGGAGATACCGGTGCGAAATGCAGTTTGAGAACTTCAACTGTCTGTTGCACTTGCACTATTTCCGGTCCTTTAATGTGTTGGAAGTCAGTGACTGATATACCGCTTATTTAAATTTTCATGAAAACATGAACTCTGTAACTCTGCAATATAATATGGTGATGTTCCTTAAAGGAGAAATAGAGATATATGACAACAAGGATTTATATATTCTAATCTGAGATTTGGATATAAGCTTTATTTGGGTCTCAGATACCATGGTTAAATTCTGACCCTTTTTCTTTATTTATTCTTGATGAAGGAATGGGAATATATGATGCAATGAAGCTGTGCAAGGCTGATGTTTCAACTATTTGCCTGGGGCTTGCTGCATCTATGGGAGCATTTCTTCTTGCTTCTGGTAGCAAAGGCAAGAGGTTCTGCATGCCTAATGGGAGAGTGATGATCCATCAGCCACTTGGAACTGCAGGAGGCAAAGTAAGTATCTACTTTCTGCTTATGCTTGTGGCATTTGTCTTTAATTTCTTATACTAAGGGATGCCACTTTTTGCAATCTCTAGACCTGACATGTAATACTCTTAATTTGAAATTCAAAGGAGGGATCATGTTATAAATCCAATCTTTAGACCAGAGGAGTTCTTATGATGTTAACCTGAACCCAACTCTCAGGATAAACTTATACGAGGATGAGGTTCTTTCCACCTTTAAATTAAATAATTAAAGCCTATACTAAATGGTGCCCTTCTGTTTGATGTGTTAAGCTCATGAGAAGATTTTGGAAAAGGAACAAACTAATATGTATTGTTAGTAACTGATGCAATTCCCACAGAAAGCTACAATTGTGTGATTCAACTTTTTTTTTTTTAATATATACATATATATCTTGTCTCTATCATTCTGTTATTTCCTCCATTATCTCTCCACTTTTAACAAGCATCAGTCCAATGTGTTGGAATCTGTATGTGGCCATTCTAGAGTTGTCTTCTTCATGATGTATGTTTGATATACATTTTGACATTGTTATAGTGGAGTTTATATGCGACTTGTCTGAATCTTCTTTCGAAGTTAGAAGGTAGTTGTTCAATCCCTTAAACTGATTAAGGGCATCTAGCCCCATAAAATTTGTGGAAAATAGATTTTACGCATCTTAATATGATCTAGACATTTAGCACTCGGGAATGCATTAAAACATCACGGAGACCATATGTTGATTATGATTAAGGTGTTGTGATTTAACTGCTCTTGGTGTAAATTTACTACCTCTGTTGAGCTACTAGTTGGAGAAGCTCATGCACTTTGTGTGCCCATGCAAAACTTTATGTGATTTCAGGGGGTCATGACCAGCACTATCCTTTTTTTTTTTTTTTAAATTATAAATTGCCTAAAACTGGGGTATGTATGTCTATCAACTAAAAACAAGGAGTATATAGTGCAGGTACATAACACACTGTTTCACTTGTGCTTCTTAAACATTTGCAAGGAAGACTATAATGTAATGGCAGGCTAAATATATAATGACTATTACATTACTTAATAACTGTTATTTAGGTGCGGTTAAATAGATGATAAGGGGTGGCCTGTAGGAAGGACATTGATATCTTTTCCATTTATGAAACTAGCATTTATTAGGTGGTTTTGGGCACCAACCATTTCTGTTAGGCAGGGTAGCAATAAAAATCTAGTTGGTGTTATGTCATATTGTGATTGCAACATTGTTTCGAGTTTATAACTGATGAGATTAGCTGTAAACTTATCTCCTTTCGTTTTCGAATACTTTGGTTAAGAAAGATAAAGAAAAGAGAAATATACTCAATTTTTTATGATAACTTCATAAGCTATTCTTTCTATTGGGTGTGGCTTATTTAAGTAACTGCTACCACTTGAGTGTGCCTACACATACACACACAACACACTACTTCTATTTTGGATAAGTTGCTGCTTAGATTTTCTGACTGATTTCAAGGGCAAAAAGAACTTTCCACCGAAGATGCAAAGCCAATTGGGACTTCAAATTTAAATAGCTAAAGATGAAGCCTCACCATTTGTTTTTTGGGTTGAATAATCTTGGCATTTGCATCTTTTAATTAATAAATGTTGATTTAAATTTATTGTTATCCTGGTAAAATTTTATTTTTTAAAGGAGGCTGCACATATTTTTGATTAATTTTATAAGCCTTGTATCTGTAATGTTCTGAGATGACGACATAATATACTTTATAAGATATGTTGGTCGCTTGACATGCCTTTTTTTTGTGTTTACTCTTGACAATCCTTTTTGATAAGTTGTATTGGGTTTCAGGCAACAGAGATGAGCATACGCATAAGAGAAATGAATTACCACAAGATTAAGCTTAACAAGATACTGTCAAGAGTTACTGGGAAGCCTGTGGAGCGGGTTGGGCGTGAATGATATTTCCTTTTCTCTTTCGTTGATTTTTCCCTTTCTCTTTCGTCGTCAATTGTACTTCTAGTTTGTTTTAACCTTCTCTTTTCTTTTGTAATTCACAGATTGAAGTTGACACTGATCGTGACAATTTCATGGATGCTTGGGAAGCTAAAAAATATGGCTTGGTAGATGCAGTTATTGATGATGGAAAACCAGGACTGGTTGCTCCTCTTGGTGATGCTTCACCTCCACCAAAAACACGGGTGTGGGATCTTTGGAAAGTTGAAGGGAGCAAAAAAGCCAGGAAGAACTTGCCCTCGGAGCATAAAATTTTGGAGAATGGATATGTGGGGGTTCAAGGAGATGATGAAGATAGAGGAACTGACCAGGAAAAGGAAAAACCTGCATCTGCATAAGATTCGGATAGATTTCTATCTTCTACCTCTCAAAGCTGGAATGCTAAGATTGTTTGAATTAGTCAAGTTACTGATTATAAATTTTGAGACAAATGTTAGGAACATGATTTTTATAAGTTAAATACGTTTATAAGAATGCTCAAATTTTCCTTCAAAATGCCCGGGTTTTGCTGATTAATGGACATATAATTCCACACATGAAATCATACTAATAGCCTCAAGATTACAGGAGGCTCCACCTTGCTCCAAGTGTAGTTAAAGAACCCTCCAGCAAAACTAATAGCTAAGAGCTTAAAGCCCTTTTACAGTTGAAACATAATTCTTCTCTATTTAGTGATGGAATATATTGTAGACAGATTTCACAGAAGCACTATTCATCATTCTCTTGCAGCGGAGTGTAATTATTATTATCATTATTATGGAAAATGCTGTTTTTTTTTTTAATTTTTTAAATCTCACTTTGCATGTCAAATAGTTGAAAATTTTTGTGTAGACAATATGCAAAATTTATTTTTTACTTGCCTGTGTTTACTGGAAGAGTCCTCTATAAATGGAGCTCTAGTAAACCCTTTTTCATAAAAAAAAAAAAACATTTGTTATTTTTCTTCTATTGTTCTTGGTTTCAGCTTTTTACAGATAAGGAGGCCAAAGATTTAACTGAAACTGCAAACCAGAGTCACAAGGGGTGGAAAATCCTTATTACAAAACAATCTGCACAACAATTTCCTTCCCTATATACATTTTTATGCTTACAAATATCCTTACGTACATAAATATATCATCTAATTGATAGAACAAAGACGCAGAATTTCTAAAACTTCTAAGAACTACAATGGTCTAACTAAATTCGAAAACAAACTAAGATCTTTAGCTCTGTACAGTCAGAATTTGGTGCATTTGGATCAATATCCAATACTATATCAGCAACGGTTTCACCCTTATTTCCAATCTGTATGCTAAATTCAAGAGCCCTAAATCATAGACAACTAAAGCATGTTAGCCAGGGTTATTAAACTTGGTCTCTGACTTAAACCATTCAGATAGAGTTCACTGAGTCGCTATCACTGCTTTCACCATCACTGCTACTACTACCGCTTCCACTACCTCTATCGCTCCCATTCTCACTCGCACTGCTGTCAATTTCACTGCTAGTGCTTGAGCTTAAATCTATCTCCTTCATCACTTCTGCGTTCACCTGAGCTCTAAGGGCTTCTGCAGCATTAGGGCCCTTGTCAGTTTGATCATCACTAATATCCACATCAGCAATCTCATCATCTGTGTCAACCTGATGTGGCAAGTTAATATCAATGTTGAGGCCAGTACTTGATCTCTTTGTAGATGCATTCTCTCTGTCAGCTGCTCCAAAATCATCATCACGAACATTCACTATGTCTAAAAGCTCCTCAGGTTCGTCATCCTTAAGATCTGGTGACATGGCTGATGGATTAGAAGGATGCTCCAGAGTCTCTTTAGGTTCTGCACCTGGGCAGAGAGAAAACATGATAACATCTATATTAAAATTGCATGTACGACAGAATATCAAAGCTAGTTGATGGGCTTAAATTAAAGCACATTTAATTTCTTATATATCTCATCTAGCAATTACAAAAAGATTTCATACCTAAGCTCTCTGAGTCACCAATGCCAACCTGTTCCACTTGAGCCTGCACAATTTTATTGGAAACAACATTTATCGGAACGCTGAAGTAGTCTCAAAAGGGCTCTGTTCATTGTAACATGCATTCCAATATCCCATGAACACATGTATTTTATCAGCCAGAGATTAAAAGACATCTTGGGGGTTTAAGATCAGCTAGGGGGTTTCAATAGAAAAAAAAAAAAAAAAAAAAAAAGGTAAGCAGAGTAGATGCAAATTAGTTCAGTTTATCGACAGGCATAGGCATTGAGAAAGTAAGCATACAAACAGTAACTTATTCACAAGAAGATCATTCCAACCTTGTTTCCAAGGCTTCATTTTAAACCGAATAAGTGAAAGCAGATGATATTGTGGTATGTTTATTGCTGCACAAATATTCTTTAAAGTCAGAGTCAGAGATATATATGCTACAATTCTATTGCAAGAAACCAGGAAGTCATAGTAGCTATTTTGTGCAGCATGGGCATGATAAGAGCATCAAACAGGAGCATTATTCAATTAATCGGGCTAGAATCTAAGTAAGAAATAAAATGGGATGAGACACACAAGGAGCAATTATAACTAAGCCACAAACTAATGCCGACTAGCCTAAGTTTGTAAGTTTTGAACTCTCATGGAGAGAGAAGTGAAAATTTCAACATCATACAAAAATCTTCTGACAGGAAATAACTTAGATATCTGTACTCAACATCTCTTCCTCTCTACATTTTGTATTCTTGCAAGCAATATAAGGGGGAACAAAAGTGCAAAATCGAAGCAAACTCACTTGCAATTGATAAGCTACGCCTTTGTTCAAAGACTGTTGATTTGTTCCTTTACTAACCGGTGCTGAATAAGTTTCAACTGCTAGTGCAACCAATGTAGTTGGCCCCATGCCAACTGCAGTCTCACCAGGTAGCCGAACATGCCTCAACCTCTTTACAGCACAATGCAACCGCTCCAAGCGAAAGGACTCACCATCAAAGAACAAAACAGCATCATTTTCCTTGTAATCCTCACTGACACCCTCAAAAGTTACTTTGGGTTTTCCATGTTGGTTGTTGTGATACTCTACAGTAACCTTTTATTTTTGCCTTTGTGGAGTGATCCTGGTTGACTTTTATCAATTGAAGCTGGTTTAAATTCATCTATGGGGAAAAATATCATAAACAGAAGTTAAATAATAATAATAAAATATATATATATACTGCATAAATTGGAAATGGGTTTTGAATATCACAGAATGGGTATTTAATTTTTATGGATACTTACAACGTAAAGTGCAAAACTTGGGAGAAGGATGATTGAAAGAGGGGCCTAAGGTTAGGTCGTACCAGCGATCTGAGTCTGGAGCTGTATTTGGCTCTTCATTGTTGCTGTTGTTGTTTCTAGCCATTGTTTATGCTGAATTGATACTACTAAGATGATGTGAGAGAAAATTGAAAAACACAGAATTCTAGGGTTTTGGCGGTCATTTGCAGAGCATATTGGGGAAATTCAGGAGATTAAGGGTAAATTTGTCTTTTGCCGTTTTCGCAGTATGGGCAAATAGTAGAAGGGGCCGGTCGGGTGCGTTAATGTCCATTTGCTCTTATTTTTATTTATTTATTTTTTTAAAGTTATTGCTGACTTGTCTTTTTTTTTTTACTATTTTTACTTTTAGTTTTAGTAACAAGGCCAAGCATTAAAATACAATTAATTTTATATTATTTTATAATTTATGTCACATTAATATTTAAATAATAATTTTATCTCTAATTATAACTTTATTTTTAACACCAAAAATAAATATTCTTTTTATATTTATTTTTATCTATTTTATACAATTTATTATAATTTCTCATTATTTTATATATTTCACTAATTATTCATAAATAAATATATTTTACATATTGGTTAAAAAAATATAATTATTAATTTAGTGAAATGATAAAATAACAAATTAAATTATAATAATTTATTAACTAAAATGACTCATTTATTATTAATATATTATTTAAAATAAAATTACATTAATAAAAATAATTAAAGAGACTTAAAAATAATTAAAAAGACTTACATTACATTTATAATTAAAATTAAATATTAAAATTAAAATTAAATTACATTTATAATTAAACTTAAATACAAATATAAAAAATATATAGTGATATTTATTTAAATATAATTTAAATTAAAGTTACAATTTAAATATAATGAGATTTTTTTATAAATTAAGATTTTAAAATAAATTGTTTATATAAATAAAAAACTAATAACAAATGAAAAAAAATAATGGACTTGTTTACAAAATATTAGTTTTAAAATAAATTATTTATATATAAAAATTAAATAAAAAATAAAAAAAAATAGTGTTGATGAACAATAAAATATCAAATTTAATGATCTATTATTCATCAACATCATTTTACGGTCTAAAATGTCATTGCATTGGAGTTTCAATTCTAATATAAAATGGCATTAAACTATAAAATACAGTTTGATTGGAGTTGCTCTAAATTAAGATTATCTAATGAATATTTCTAAAACATATTAGCCTATAAAAAAAGTTAAAAAATAAACTAAGATAAATCTTAACAAAAAAAAAAATCAATATTAGTATGCATACAAATTTCACATTAATTGACAAGTTGTCAATTAATCCTAGTCCAAAGCTTTCTAATCATCGTGGTCAGGGGCGGAACTAAATATAGTTTTACAGGAGTCTCAATCCTTCTAAAACTAAAAATCTCTATGCATATGTACATTTAATTTTCACATGAGCTCTATATTTTTTTTTTCTTTTCTTTCCTTATTTTGCAAAAAGCTCTTTGCATGAATTTGATGTTTTGGCTAAAATAAACAGATTTGCAGGTGCAAATTCGCACCATATATTGCAATTTTAGTTTCACTTCTTCTAGATTACCTCTTCTTTTTTGTTTGACTATATTGCCTCTCCAAGAATCTATTAAATAGGTTATTATTATCAAATTAATGGAGTTATATTTTTTCTTTTCTTTTAAAAATAATTAATCTGACACTATATCTATATATATATATATATATATATGTGTGTGTGTGAGTATGAAATATATTTTGTATATATAAAATTATAATTTGATATATTAGAGTTTAGTATTTTTTAATTTTGGCCTCCCAGTTCAAAGTTCTAGTTTCGCCCTCTGATCGTTGTTTTCAAACCGATCCAATCTTAAAATTGAAGAAAGCAAAAAGTTAAAGAGTTAAAAATTCAAATGGGTCAAATTAAAATTAAATCGAAAGTAATTAAATTAATATTATAAATATAAAAAAAATAAAAATTTTACTATATAATTTAAATGCACAAAATAAATATAATGCACTTATAACTAATTAAAATAAAATAATAAAATAACTATATAATTATGTAACTACAGGTAAATTTTTATTAATAAGTCTAATTAAGAAATTAAATAACTAAATTGTCTTTGATAAACAAGTCAAATTTAATTTAGCTACATAAAAATATTTTGATTTAATTAATTTAATAATTTTGGACTTTTAATTGAATTTAATTAAATATATATTTCTATTAGTATTATAATTAATATTACATATTTTTTTAGCATTAATTAATATTACAAGTTAAAATCAAATTATATATATATATATATATATATATATATATATATATATATATATATAATGAATAAATATTAATTAATTAAATATTTACAAGTTGCAGCCATTCATTTCTTCAGTAAAGTGATGAATCAATTGAAGCCCTGAAATGAAATGAAATTGGATTAACAAAAACATGGCAACCGAATTTGTATTACACATAAAACTTCTACCCTCCTTTTGTTCATCAAGAATTGACACCATGAGTTTTTTTTCAATGAAATAGCATCAACTAATTAATCACGGAAGATCTATTAATAATAACACCCTTAAAAGAAAATAAATATATGCATGAAGGAAAAATTGTATAAATCTCAAGTCAAAATAAATACATGCATAAAGAATAAGTGTATAAATCTTAAGCCAAACCAAAACAAAGAGTCACCTAACAAGCCAAAACAAATAGCCGCATGCACTAATATAAAAAAAAAAAAAAAAAAAAAAAATCTTTAGCGACAGAAAAATTTTGTCGCTAAAAGTGAAAAATCCGTCGCTAAACACATATAGAGACAAAAACAATCCGCCTCAATGTTTCTAGTTGCTAATTTTTTTTGACAGAATAGTATTTTTGTCGCTATTTATAGACAAAATCGATCGCTATTTTTTTTTTGCTAATCCATCACTCAATCCATTGCAAAACTCAATAAAAAATTAATTTACTTTCATCGCCATTTACTTTTTATTTCGCTAACGCGCTACTAAAGTTATCACTAATTTGTCTCAAAATCAGCCCAAAATTAACGGGAGACAAATATTGGTCACTATTTTCTCTCTAAGTTGTCGCTAATTGGTCTCAAAATTGACCTTAAATTAGAAAAGAGTTTTTTATCGCTAAAATATCGCAAATTTCTCTCAAATTTGTCTCTATTTTGTTGCAAAATTAATCTTTATTAGTTAACTAGTTGTTTGTTTGTTTGCTATTTCACCGTAATTATGTCGCTAATTATTTAAAAATAATTTTTTTCATTAAATTATTATTATTTTTAATAAATTATAGTTTTTAATAATAAATTATAATAAAATAAAAATATAACCAAAATAAAAGTAAATAAATAAATAACATTTAACATTCATACACGATGTAAAAAGTTTGAACATAAAGTAAAAAGTTCTACATATGATCCTGACATGTGCTAGAATATGAAGTATCAAATAGTCCAGCAGGTGTAAAAGGTGCGGATGTTGGATCTGCAGTGTGATCAGTAGATTATGCAGGAGAAGTATTCTCATCATCTATGTTATTGTCTAGTAACCCAACATGCTGCTCAAGCCGCCTAAATTATCGTAAAATAAGGGATGGGATCTGTTGTCTTTATGGCTTTAACCGCTGTCTCCCACGCTTTATCTCCTCTCTTACTTGTAATATCTCAGAATTTGTCTATGCACCTCGAGTAGAGAAAAACTCCACCAATTATGTGTAGATCTTCATCATTAAATTATCTTTAATCAACGGCATAAATAAATTAATTACTTTTCTCAATTTTTATGGAAATATATATCTTTTTAGAATGAATGACCAAACTTGGTGTGCATGTGAGTAATAAACAATTATTACTCGTTGGTCTAAAATTCTCTAAATGAACTATGCTTGCAAAACAAACGAGGTTAAATAAAGTTGAAGTTTTGAAAATTTTCAAACCGAACTAAAAATTCAAAGTTTTTATTATTAAATTTCCGGTCTTAAACTAAATAAAAAAAATATTTGTACTGAATTATTCCAAAAATTTAGTATGGTATTGTTCGAGAATTCAAATACAATTCAGATATGATTCGGTTCGATTTGGATATAATTCAGATATTCGGGGATTTATATATAATTTTATAATATATATAAAATATGTTATAAATTTATAATTATATAAATATAAATACATGTATAAATAATAGTATATATATTATATATTATAAATTTATAATTATATAAATACAAAAATAAATATATATTATAAATTATAATTATATAAATTAATTAATCGATTCGAGGACAATTCGGGTATGATTCAATTCAATTCTCGGTATAAAAATCAAAGCATTTTCGGTCATAGTTCGTTATATTAATTTGATTTGATTTAATTTAGTTATCTTTTTAGGTCTTAAAGATTTTTTCATATTATTTTTTCTGTTTGGATATTTGAATCAATTTGAAATCCTCGAGTCTCATGCTCATCCCTTATTTTTATGGTACAAATTTAATTTCAATTACAATCACTATAACATCAAATAAAATATTCATATATATAACTAATTTACTTATTTATTCGCCATACACTAATAAGTATCATTTTTTAGGATTTCAATTTTATTTATAAGACTATGAGACCATATGTTAAATTTTATTAATCCAATACAATATATAAATTAAAATCATAAAAATTACAATAAATAAATTGACTTACAATAATTTTGATTCTATCGGATAAATAAACATATTAAAAAATAAAATAATAAAATAATCAATCATGCATATATCTGCGAAACAGTTAAGTTCATCATTTTTTAATGTACAAACTCTTAATATGTAGAGATTAAAAACATAATCTATATTTATATAAAAACCTAATTATAGTTATCCTTTTATAATCTTAATAGAAATGAAAATCCAATTAAAATTTATCAAAACACATATTAATAATATTTTGGCTCAGTACATAATTTTTTATGATCACTCTTTTATTTATTTTTTTTAATATTAGAGAGAGAAAAATTGATTATGTGTCTATTACTTAGAAAAATATGCACTTAATGATAGAATATGTCTTGTTATACATGAACACTCTTTAATAAAGACTATAAAATATAATATCTTAAACTATCATGCTAACACATCATTTTAAACAATAAAATTAAGCATACATAAATAACAAAAAAATGACAGAAAATAACTTTTATATGATAACTAAAAAATCTTTGCAAAAATACTCTTCCTACTTAAAATATTACATTTATATGATACCAAATACACCGGAAAACTATCACAAAATAAATAATAAATCACCTCCGAAAAACGCAAAATAGAAATCATTCACCCCTACATTATTTTCAAAAACGATTTTGAAACTAAAATCAATCATTAAGTGAAAAAAAATCATTGCTAACTGGAGTTTCGTAGATTTTACCATTAAAGAATCATTAGATTTTGATTCTTTTAAATGATTTTATCTTATTAGTTGTTTATGTGATTTAGTTAATTTTGAGTTAAAGATGATGAATTGACACCATTGCAGGAATTTCGTAATAATTTAAAAAAATATCAGTTAATATTCGAAGATTAAATCTGAAAATAGAGATAAACACAAAACTTAGAAAAAATAGTATATATTTTGTGCAAAAACAGGGAAATGGTATACTTTGTAAGAAAATATAAATAAAAGGGTATATTTTTTAATAAAAATTGGTATATGTTTTAAAATTATTATGAATCACAAATGTTATGTTATAAATTAAATTTATGTAATATTACATTAAATTTATTAAGAATGTAGTTTATGTTAAAAAAACAATCATAAAAGAATTATTTTTAGAAACGTACAATAACATTTAAAAAATGGTATGTGTTAAGTATATGCTTTATTTTTTTTCAATCAAAATTTCAATTTATGTACATATTTTAATTTTGAAATCCATATTTTTTTTCCAACAGCAATAGATATAATGTCAGTGTTCATTCACACAATAGAAAATTTCTTACAATAATATAAAAACACACACAATATCAAAACCAATTAAATATATACCATAAAAATAAAATATATATATATAAAAAATTAACAAAAAAACCTTAGAACTAAATTTTGATTTCTGCAAATTTAGTTCTTTAATGACTTTTTTTTTTCTCAACATTTTCCTTCTCATTAAATTAATGCATGTTTATAATCATGCCCGAAATCAAAAGATTAAGTGAAAAGAAACTGAAAAAAAGAAGAAGAAGAAGAAGAAGAAGAAGAAGAAGAATTATTTTGAAACAAAAAGAAAAAGTAAATAAGTTACTCAAACAGTAAAAAATCTCTTAAATAACTGAATATAAGTTCGAAATTGTAGTCAAAATAAAAGTACTAAATGAAAAAAATAGAAAGATAGAGAAAGAAAAAAAAAATTGAATAAATAAAAAAATTTAAACAAATTAATGAGAAAAAACATATAAATAAATAAAAAATATTTATTTATATGGAGTATATATACCAGTCAATAAGATAAATATCCAATACAAAAAAGTTTGTAAAAAACAAAACCCAGCATATAAAACAAATAACAAATATGATAAAACATGTGACTTCCTCTAAAATTAATGAATAAGCTAAATAAATTTAAAAATTTTAAAAATTAGATAAAAAATGTAAATAAAAAAAATTAATTACTATAAAGTCCTTATATTTTACTATATTATATTAAAAAATCTCTACATTTTTAAAATTTGATTATAAAGTCTCTGCATTTTAATTCCGTTAAACTATGAGGTTATTTCGTACATATTTCATCATTTTTTCGTTAATTAATGACATAAAAATCAAATTTTGACTAAAATATTTTATTTATTACTCAAAATACCCCTATTTTC
Source organism: Aleurites moluccanus (assembly GCA_948193065.1). Lineage (NCBI taxonomy): Eukaryota > Viridiplantae > Streptophyta > Magnoliopsida > Malpighiales > Euphorbiaceae > Aleurites > Aleurites moluccanus. The sequence goes on along the minus strand of CANXYC012555710.1, from coordinate 3,066 downwards.
ATCTTCTACTTTCACCCATTAAAACTCTTTTCCCTTCATTCTTCTTCTTATCTAACAAATAACCTCTCCTTTCTTTTTATCTAAAACTCCATCCTAACAAATAATATCAAATTAAAGACATTGGGCATCGTACACCATACGCTAAATGGGACCTCAAATATTTAGAGATTTTCCTCCTCTTACAAATAAAGAAATTTCCACCGGCCTTAACAACAGTCTTATCATTGTTAACAACTTCACCCACATCAAAGATATATTTTGTGATTAAGAAACATCATATACAATATCATAATAGAGATCATCAAATAATGACCAAAAGCAATCACAATGTTTCGAATTTCCATCAAAAAACGATGTTGGCGGTTGCGTTTTGGATAAAGAATAGGCTAATTTATGGTAATTATCATTAGGGCCAACATCACGTTCGAGACCAAAATCAGAGTGTTTCAGAAGAATGCTAGCATGTAAGAGACCAGGTATAACACCTGTCATTTTTTATATACAATTTTGTATATATATGTGTGTATATAATTTTAAATAGAATTGGCCTAATTAATTGATTCTGCAATAAGTATAAATTTTTACTCACTTAATTATTTTGATGATGTTAGTAAATGAGCATAGAAAATATTCTTTTGAATAATATTGATTGATAAGTTGAATTCCTAAATCTGTATATATATTCTAAGTGCCAAAAGAATTGAGGAGTTAGAATATCTATAGCGTTTCGCGAACTGGGTTAAGTAGTTTTCCAGCCAGCATTGGCGAGCTGGCCATGCTAGGTAGTATTAGCGAGCTGGAAATGCGAAGAGGGAAGTGCAAGCTGGAAATGCGAAGAGGAAAGTGTGAGTTGGAAATACGAAGTAGAAATGCGGGTTGGCATACGCGAACTGGGATTGTGAGCCGACATATGCGAACTAGCGAGACATTGCGAAGAGGGAAATGCGAGTTGAAATGCGAGCCGGCATTGTGAAGTGGCAATGCGAGCAAGCAATTGCAAAGTGGCGAAGTGGAGTTACAAGCCGGCATATGCGAGGAGGTATTGCGAGTATGCGAAGTGGTAATGACGAGCTAGGTTTGGCAAACTGGCATTTGTGGGCCGGCAATGCGAAGAGGCATTAGCAAGCTAGGATTGGCGAGTTGGAATTTGCGAGCTGACAATTGCGAGCTGGTATATGCGAGGAAGTATTGCGAGTATGCGAAGTGGTAATGGCGAGCTGGGTTTGGCAAACTGGCATTTGTGGGCCGGCAATGCGAATAAGCATTGACGAGTTGGCAATTGCGAGCTAGACTGGCGAAGCAGAAACGACGAGGCGGAAGTTACTGAGGCAGTAGCCTATTTAAAGAGGCAGTAACTGAAGAAGTAAACACGTTAACTTATTTTTCTTTTCTTCTCTATTTCTCTGTGTTCGCCTTTTCTCTTAAGGAAGCCCGAACACTGTTCTTCTTCTTCTTCTTCTTCGATTTCACGATTTCTTCATCAAATTTCTGGAGAAAATTCGTGGAAATTATACATTGAATCTGTGCTCATCTCTTTTCCGTCCTTAGCTTATGGAAAAGAGCTGGAAATCTCAAGAGGCATTGGAGTATAAAATTCTGCCATTTCAACCCATTTGAGGTAAGGGTTTATTTGTTAGTTTTAATTGATTAAATAGATATTATTTAGGTTGAAATAAATGGTTTAGTGTTAATTTACCTAGATTAATATTAATTTGTGGAAATCCCTAAATTTGAAGGTTTATTTGGAACTTTGAGATATAATTTGATAAATTAGAGATGTGTTTTATAAATTGATGATAGAACTAGTCAATTGGATGTAAGTGAACAACTAATTGATGATTAATTTGATATGGAATTGTAGATTGTGAAATTTGAATTCTCAAAGTAGCCAAAAAATTGAGGATTTTGAGGAATTGATGCAATTGGCTATTGCTTTGGCTATTGGAAGGCTTAGGTGAGTTCTACATGCATCATTTGACATAACAAATTGCTTAAATTGATTGTTGGACACCATTTAAGAAAAAACCCTAAATGGTCGAACCTTTCATTTTGTGTTACCTTCGGATTTTTCTTGAATTTGTATTCATATTTTCTTGCCAAATCAATCAAATTAATGTTATATAACTTTGATTTATTGATATTTACCATTTTAATCACCGAACCTTATTTTTGTCTTATGAATTGTCCTTGATACCGAACCCTTAATTGATATTGGATATTGTACATGGCATGGCCATTATTGATATTGGATATTGAAATGATTGAAATCGAACTGATTGATTGATTGATTGAATCCGGATGCCATTGTTGTTTATGGTATCCCTCGTTATTGACCTTGATATGGTTATGGCAGAACTTCCGATTCGACAGGGGAGTGGGAAAATACTATCAACCTTGTGCATATTGTATATTTGTACCCTAGCTGGGAAGGGTTATAGTCCTGGCCATAGGGCCTTATCAGCCTTATGCTTATTTTGCTCTGATATGGATGTACTAGTGACCTACATGGTCCAATGATTTGATTGTTTGGAGATTGTATGATTACTTTTCATACAGTCCATCCCATTATCTGTCTTTCCATATATATTACCGAACCTATATGATGATTACTTGGCTTTACTGTACCTTGACATTTATTCGGTACATTGATATTTCATTGATTGATACCTTTATTATATCATACCTATTATTTATTGCGATGCATGTGAATTCACTGATTATCATTTATACTCACCCATTTATTATTTATCCCCCTTTCAGGAGAGGATTAGAGTTGCAGAATCCAGACTTCTATTTCTCTAAGGATTCTGTTGTAGACTTTCAGATGTATAAGCATATACTCTATCTTGTATTACATTTATTTTGGTGTTCATAATCTAGCTGCTCCATGGGTATGCACGGGTTAGCTAAAAAATAAACATATATCTGATGATGGTATTATTATATGGATGATATTATGAATTGGTATGACATTGTGATAATTGATGTTACAGCTATTTCAGAATGTATGTCAGGTTAATAGAATGATTGGTAATTAATGAATATGAATTATATATTGAATTGATA
>CANXYC012555428.1:0-48489 GCA_948193065.1 Aleurites moluccanus | reverse complement strand
TGTTGTTTTCTTGAAGAACAAAAGGAAAATTGACAGCAAAACTAAATTTCTGCAGCAAGACAAAATGAAAAATGGAAGAGAATTACACTTTATTCAAAAACTGAAACTTCAATATATACAAAACAAAAAAATTTAAAAAACACATGTTGCCCACTAACAGCTTGCATAATCCATTAAACCAATAACAAACTAATTGCTCTTAAGAGATAAGAATAACCAAGTCAAAACAACAAACTCCTAGAATATAGGCCATTAACAAACTGACTAAATAAGAAATAGATAATGCAGCCTTGATACATCAACAAAAAGAAAGGGTAAACATTGGGTATTACCTCTGCAAATAGTCAAAGGAGCTACAGATAAGTAACAGTTTAACAGGAGCAATGAAACTGATGTACTTAAAGGAAATTTAGGTGTTTGAATCAGAACACGGATGCCATTAAGTATTGTTATAGTGGAATTGTTTTTATTTATATATCTGAGACTAATTGCTACTCATAAACAGAATCAGAAAGATGCAGCAGCTGCAACTTTTGCTCTTGTTTCTTAGTTTGTCAATTTCATAAGAGGAAAGGGAATTACAGTTAGTTATGTTACCCTCCTAGCTAGGGTCCTACTACTATAAGATTCAGTAACTCATCTGTTAATATTTCTTTTTCAAATTAAATTAAGCAGAATATATCAGTCGCACAGATTGTGATGACTCGTGGGAATTGCAAAGGCATAATCCACAACTTTTACTTAACCAACCAGCAGGCCTTAATTTTATGAATGGGGACATGAATTATACATGTGCATAGCATTAAATGGAAAAGGCTTGAATCATAATACTTCTACTATATGATCATATAATAAACTTCTTTTGAAATGCTTGGCCAGGATTGATTGCACAATTGATAACCATTACTAATCAAAAACTTTTATTAGGCAAAATAAACATATATTTATGTTCACTAATATAAATATTCTATAGAAATATCATATTTATTCAATAAATAATCACCCAATATGGATCTCAATCATGGGAATAAGCCCAAAAATCAACAAAGTCACACACCTAAAGAATATTTCTAAATACATAAAAATAAAGACAGAAATTGACCTATGGCAATCTAGTAGTACTTAAAAGCTACAAATCCTAATGCAAATAATAGAAGAGAATGTGAAAATCTGTGAGAGGAGACAGCTGCTGATGAAGGAGTCAGAACTGGGCGGCTGCCAGTAGTCGATGTAGGGGCTCCGTTTTCTACTGTTGTTGATGGTGGAGTCAAGACTGGTGTTGTGCTGGATTCTGGTGGAAGAGCTGATGAAGTTGGCTCAGGCACTACAGAAGCTGCTCAAGAAATTTAATTTTTAGTATCAACACTCAAACCATTACATATGATCCTTCAATAACTAATGAACATTTTGAAACAAATTACCTTTAGGACTGGCAGATGGAGAAACTCCAGGGGAAAGAGTCGGTCCAAGTGAGGCAGGACCTGGAAATCAATAAGTATAGCTGATAAGCATATAATTAACTAAATTAAACATGATAGTTAACAATAAAACAGAAAATTATACCTGGAGCAGGAATTGGTGAGCCAGAGGCTGCAAGACGAGAAAGATTTTAATTAGTATTATTTTCTTTTTACTAACATATTATGTTATTGAATTGGAAAATAATTAATCTTGAATGTTACTAAATTTGTAACAAATTTACCTTTGCATTGAACTGGGACGCCTGGCATGTTACAAGCACGAGGAAGAGAGAGAGCTGAGGTTCTGTTGATTGGAATCTGGAGAGGAACACTTCCAGTTACAACAAGGCATAAACAGTTCATGCCATTACTTGTAAGGTTCTTAAGTGAACTGCAACAATCTCGAGTAGGGGCAGTACCATTGGTACTGCTATTTGTAAGAAAATTCATACAAGGAGTGAAGGTAGAAAGTAATGCAGGTGTGCAAGGAGTACTAATTTGGCCGTTAGCAGGGAAAATCAAGAATATTGAAGCTATTGCTAGAAGTGGAACCATTCTTGAAAAAGGCCTAAAAAGATCCATTTGGGTCTTTAAAATTTAAGGAATTCTGGTGTTTGAAGAAAAAAAAATTGAAGATGATTGGATCTTTAAGTTTGGTGTGTTTAGGAGGTAGAGAGAGTAGGAGATTTATAGATTTGAGTTTTCGTAGGGAAGTGGAGAAAAACAGAGGTAGATTTATTGGTTATGGAGCTCAACCACCTTAACTAACATGTGCTAACAAAAAAGTTTGTGTTAGCCACGTGGATAATTATCTTCTGGACCCTATTTTGACTTGGCATTTTGGCTCACTTGATGGCTTTTGATTTTTAGGTCTACCCTTATTTAGGGTCACCTGAAATACAATTGGCCTTCTAGAGAAACAAGTCATGATCCCGGCCAATAAGGATCATCTAGAGACATCATGCCATCTATAAGTTTCTTTATCGCCTACATTACTTAGAACTTTCAAGTTATTATTTGTGTCCTGAATTTCATGTAGTTAAACCATTCCACAAGAAGAAAAATTAAATGAAAACAGATGCCCATATTAGAGAAGTTTATACTTAATTGATGTTTCAACTTCTTCATCCTGGCAATCCAATCAAAGGGTTTTGAATCTTAATTGGTTATTAATCATATACAATAAAACCATTTCTAATTGGTAGTGTATTTACATTTTATGGTATTTTTGGTAAAAAATTTAAATTTTGACTTGAAAATAAATGAATCAGATACGTATGTAAAAATGATAGTTGCAATATCCTTAATCGAAAGTATTAAAATAGATAAAATTATTTTTTTTCTAGATCTTGCATGAATCCATCTTAATTTTTGACAGCTACAGAAAATAATCTCACTACTAGCTATAGAAATTATGAATCCATATCAGAAAATGTGATCAATTTGGAAATTAGATGATCAAACTGCTCTGTGTATATTAGTTCTAAGGTCACTTCCAATTACTAATACTCACAATCATTTCAATATCAGCACCTTGAAATTGTATATAACAAAATGATAGCATGATCTGAGCAAAACAAATTACTAATACCTACTGTTCATGAATCTTAAACCTCATAACATAAAAATAAAATAAAATAAAGACACGTTAGATATATTTTATTATAATAATTGCAAATCTTACCTCATATAGTCTGTTCTAGTTCACCAAAGCCTTAATAAGAAGAGTTTACTAATTACCACCCAAATAAACAAATAAAAAAAAAAATCTTATAAATTAGTCCCTTCCATTTCTCTAAACTCCACAAGTAATCACGGTTATTGTTACATAACCCTGTAATCGAGCAAGAAAGACAAGAATTTATTAGAACTTCCAAGAATCATTTTTACTATATCCAACATGGCCTCAAGGGGAATCATTAATAGTACAGGTCTAGTGATTCTCCTTGTGGCCATGTTGTGGGCAAGAGCCAGGGCTCAATCAGGCTGCTCCAGTGTGATTATTGGCCTGGCTCCTTGCCTAAACTTTGTTACAGGAAGCTCATCGACTCCATCTTCTTCATGCTGCTCGCAATTGGCTAGTGTTGTTCAATCACAGCCAAAATGCCTCTGCACAGTACTAAATGGTGGTGGTGCATCATTAGGTGTTACTATTAACCAGACACTTGCTTTGGCTCTTCCTGCTGCCTGTAATGTGCAAACTCCGCCTGTAAGCAAGTGCAATGATGGTAAGACTAAAATATTATGAACACTTTTTGCTAAAGTGTTTTTTTATCACTCAAATTTGTATATAATTTAGAATTTGATGCCTTAATTTTGAGCAGTTGCTAATGGTCCTATAATGTCTCTTCCTGATTCTCCAGTGGGTTCTCCTGAAGGTTTGCCAGGCGATTCTTCAACTAACCCATCAATAACAGGTACCCAACATAACTCCAATTTTTTTATTGATAAGTTAGGCTGGAACTAGGATTGAACGTATTATCTCACAATCTTGGAGACGACTCACATACCACAACGAAAATTTTTTAGTTACATGCGCTTATTCTCGACAGGAAAGCTGAGAATGAGGGAATAGAAAACAATTATAATATTTATATATACACACACACACACACGTACTTGGTCATAGTGCTGAACAGGGTTACTATTATTACCTTCACAGGAGGATCTAAAGCAGATACTGGGGTGAGCAGTTCCAATGGCCTTGTTATGAATTTGACCCTTCAGTTTGTCCTCTTTGGCATATTCATGGCATCATGTTCCTCAATATTTAGCAGCTTCTGAGTTCTATTTGGGGATGTGTTTGAGCTTCTTCTATACTATTTGAGATCTTTATTTGTGTTTTTGTGTGATTGTTTAATGTATTATTACCTCTAAAAAAGTTTGTATTGTGGTTTGCCTAATATTTGTATGAGTGGGTTTACGTTTGCTTAATCTGTTGTAAGACTTGCTTCACTATATTAGTATAATAAAAAGCAAGCTTTGAGATTGTGTTATTTCTATGGTGTTGCAACAAATTAATTAACTGCACCTCTGCCTTAAATTTGATTCATTAGCTATTAATTAACTAGGCCTCAGCCTTCATTTGAAAAAAAAAACTAGGCGTCTGCCTTTATAATCTTGAAACATTTCCTTTAGATGGTATACCCGAGGAATAGCCAAGAAATGCACCATTAATGAAATGCATGATATTTTTTTATTATTTTTATTATATAATAATTTTTTATAATTTCAATTAGGATTAATTTACTAAATTAATAATATAATATTTTTTAAAAATTTTAGGTCTTATTTATATTATAAATTAATAATTTATTAAAATAAAAATATAATTGATTGTGATAATTTATTAAAATATAATGAATACATTAAATGAAATGAAAGATATGAAGTGTAATGAATATATTTAATTAAATTAATATTATTAAAATAAATATTATTTAATTAAATATATAATCATACAGTAAATTTTTTTTTATTTAATGTATATTTAATAGTTTAATTCATTTTCAATGAATTACATTGGTAAACAATGAAATTTTAATTAATTAAATTTATATTCTTTGAATTTAAAATTTCCTTCATATTGAAAAGTCTACCGGAGTATTTAGATCTATTTAAAATGAGCATAGTTTTGAAGTTTGAAAAATGCTACTAAATGATTTTTTAAGTATTTGACTAATTAATTCAAAACGTCATTTTGAAACTTAAAAACTGAAAAAATTTAAGTTAGACATGTTATTTTTTTTTAAACAGCGTTTTTAAAACTCTAATTTCAAAAAGAATTTTATACCCAAACACCCCCTAAACCTATCATTTAAGGACGATACCCGTTGTGTGGACTGTCGACTCGTTTTTAGTTACTCTCAAATCTTTAATGGGCGTTAACATATAACTTAATGAATCATCTAATTTATCTGGCCTTGGTGTCTCCCTAAATGTCATGGTTGGATTTAATTCAAATATTCGCTTCTGGATGAGCTATGCAATTTGCCCAAAGGCATTCAAGGTGAGGGTAAAACTGTGACTGAAGAATCAATTGGTGCAGCAGTAAATTTGGTTCCCCCTGCATCTGATTTTAAAATAAACGGAAACAATAAACTTAGGAACGAAAGAGGATCCTAGCATGTGGATAGTACAAGAGATTGGATTGAGAAAACTTCAGCACATTTGGGCAAACTATTGAGTGCAACATTTTCACATGTATGTGTTATTAAATTTCTTTTTCGCGTTCAATTTTAATGTTTCTTAAGGCAATAACATGTATATTGAAGTTCATTTCAAAAAAAAAAAAAACATGTCTATGGAAGTTCATTTAAGAATTTTCCAATCTTATTTGCCCTCTTTCTCTCAGAATTCTGTCCATGAACTGTTCAATTTTTTTACTTTCTTGTTTAGATTTGTGTTCATCCAGTAGAAAAGGTGCGGCAAGGACTGTTATCAAATTGCAGTACCACTCTGAAGGACACAGGTTATTGCTTTTGGTAAGCAGGGAACTAAAATTAAAATTTCTATGCAATAAACCCCGTTGGTACTTTGTTAAAGTTGGCCATTTTATTTTACCTTGTCTGGTATTTGCAAGAGTGAATGTGCAAAAGGAGCAACTTTCTAAAACCTTGAGTTGTTTGTTTGAATAATTATTATCCAAATATAGCACATCAGTTAATTAACTCATGTGAGACTGAGTTATAGACCTTGCTTTCCTCTTTTATGAAAATTTACAATTTTGATCCATGAAATTTAACCTTTGAGTTTTATTGGATTTTGGGTTGATGCATATTCTGACTGGTAATAACTACAGGAGTGCCTTTGTGTCTTAATTGTTGATGATTCTGAAGAGTTGTCTGCACTGTTGAGGGGAGTTACTGTGTAAAAATACACAGCAGCCCATGATGTGACCCATTTTAACTATTTAAAAATTTTTATAAAATTTTTAAAAAATTATATTTTGATAGTGTTTGATATAATCAATCTATTAATATATTTTTTATGCTAAACAAAAATCATTTGGACAGCTAAAAATTCATTATAAATGAATGTATTATATTTAACGGTGTAGATTTAACGGTGTAGATTTAATACATTTATAATGAATTTTTAGCTGTCCAAATGATTTTTGTTTAGTATAAAAAATATATCAATAGATTCATTACATTAAACATTATCAAAATATAATTTTTTAAAAATTTTATATAAATTTTTAAATAATTAAAATGGGTCACCTCAACCCTGTTTGCACCTGCTCTGGAGTTAGTTGAATATTTATTCTACAGCATGACATTGCTGAAATATTCAAAACATATGGACAAAATATCTTGAATTATGATAAATTTTAGATTTACTATGAAAGTTCCAGGAAGTATGTTGGATGTGTAAGAAAACCACCAAAGCATAAAAAGAACTTATCCTCCATAATCTAATTAATCAATAACATATGTAGAGGAGCCTGAAAATGAATAACTTGCATAACTAGATGGGCAGTTGAAAGTTCTCGTCGTTCTCGATATGCTATGATATAAGCCTCATCAACTGAAACACCTCCAGGTTCTTAATGTTTTCAGTATACACATGAATCTTTGCCCATAGATTATGTGGATCAAGATCAAGCCTCATTCATGCTCTTTGAAGTGGATTCTTATCCATCGTATTATTAATATAATATTGCATTAAAAGTGTGCTTAATAATAGAATATGATATGATTTATTACATAATATGATATAATATTTTCAAATGAGTATGTTTGGAATTGCTTTCTTCATTCTCGGGAAGATTTCTTCATACTACTTTTCCCCTTTACCTTATAAAAGCAACGCAGGACAGTACATGTGTCCATTGGATTTCTTTACAGATCAAGGAAGCTTATGATTCCATTTTTGTTTTTCACTTGGAATGATTGAGTATCTGGAATTTGTCATCATGCTTATTTTTAATGGTTTTACACTTCAAACCCAAATCCAAATCCACAATAATTTCAAATGACTTCCTATTCAAACGGATCCTTAGATGTTTTAAATATGCCCTTGTATTAGTTGCAATAGTTTGGCACAAGAGGAATTGGTTTTAGATTTTTCTTTTGCATTCTCATGACAAATGACTTTCTTAGGATGTTATTACAACACTGGCCAAAGTGGAAGAAGCTTACCGGCATGAGAAGGAAACTAAAGAAACAACTGAGGAGGACTCGTTCATACTCACTGTATCAGCTGCAGGATACTTTGGATGCTGCTGAGGAAGGAACTGAAGAGAACAGATAGCTTCCAGCAATGAATAAAATATGGCCCTTCCTGGTTGCTTGTGTTAGAAATAAAAACCCAGTGGTACATTCTCATCTTTTGCTGCTTTCATTATTGTATGTGCAATTCTGTGTTGATCACTTATTAATTTCAATTTTGAATGCTTTATTTGTAACAAGCTTCACTCTCAATCCAATGTCTATTTATACTTTATGATCAGCCTGAGAAGTCAAAAGCAGATCAATGGTGTAATAGGGCTGGAATTGAATTTCTTTCTTTATTTATTTATAATTACTGCTGCTATTACTCATAAACACATTTAATATGTACAACATTTTGTTGCATCCTATCCAATCACAACTTTGTTCGTTTGACATGCTTCAAGGAGATGTACAAGTGTGGTAAGCAAGGTAGTACAAGTCAGTGGAGGAGATTTCTTTTCACGCCGTTTCCTCACTGATGGGCCATGCACACTTCTGGAAACTTCTTTCCACGATCCCCATTTCAGAAAAAACCCTTCTCAAAAAGAAGAAAGAATCCCGTTACAACGTCCTTACAGAAGAACTCCTACTTCTTCAGAGGAGACTATGGCTGAAGTATCAAACCTGAAAGTCCAGGTTGCAGTGCTCAACATGATCGCTGATTTATCCCGAAACAAAAGGAGTTCTTCATCTTTGGATGCAGTCCTTGAGAAGGTTAGCGGTCTTGTTGTGGGGGTTGCCTGTAGTGGTATTGCCGGACATCATGATGCATCTGTTAATGCATTACATGGACTTGCAACTGTAGACCCTGATCTCATTTGGCTTCTACTAGCTGATGTGTACTACTCTTTGAATAAAAAAAGGCTTGCCTTCACCTAATACAGATTTTCCAGAAATCTCTCAGATTTTGCCCCCACCACTTTCTCCTAAAGGACCTCTATGTACCATATGTAGGACAAAGCTATGGTTTTGATATTGATTTTACTTCTGTAGAAATTTTGCTCAAGAAACTATAACCCCAGGTTTTTAGCAGTCAAATGTACATATGAAAAGTGTCTACATAGCAAATAGTTATCAAGTATAGGAATCCAATGATTTACAAATAGGTAATAGTTTTCAGCCCCTTTGATCTTAATTTTATTTCTTTATTCTAGCCGCATGATGAAATTATAAGAATTATAGCTAGCCGGTTACTGGGTCCATTAGGATAGATGTATAAAATAAATTGAAATTTTAGATTTTACATCAAGTTGAATTTTATATGCTTTTTCACTATATATGAAATTTTAACTAAATTTCTTTGACTAATTTAAGAGTGTCTAGCATCGTCTCAACGAGAAAAAAAAACATTTTCAAAATTTTCTTAGGTTAGAAGCAACAGGACACGTAGCTGAGGCCACTGTCATAAACAGCAACTAGTCCTTCAATCTTATTCCACCAGAAATTCTTTCTCCTCTCATATTCTAATAAAGTAGGGTACAAATCCAAATTCTCATTGAAGTTAGAACCTGAATCCCGTTATGCTTCTCTAAGGGGCAATAGAATTTGCATAGAAGTCTCCCTACAAGTTTGGTCACCAACAAACCAACCTTCAAGCACTTGCGAGTAAGCCACGTAGAAAATTAAAATTTTCCAATTTTGAAATGTGGAGTTTGAATACAGCTTCAGATCCAACCTTGCCTTGTTGTTTACTATAGAATTCGTTAATTAGATTAGGAAGAGAGTAGGTCACCAACAAAAATCCATTTCTCATTTCTTATTTCTAATCTTAACTTCCTATAAAAGCTAGACTTCTTTCTCCAATTCCATCAAAGCCTACATCAAACTTCTATTGTTAACAGCAAGTCTTTAATCTTTAAGCATTTCTAGATATCCAATGGCTCACAGAGATATGGCAATGAGTTTGGCTCTGTCTCTCATCCTAATGAGCACGTTATGGGCAGGAGCTATGGCTCAGTCCAGTTGTACAAATGTACTAATAAGCATGTCACCATGCTTGAATTACATTACAGGAAACTCCTCCACTCCATCTTCGCAGTGCTGCACACAGCTTTCGAGTGTAGTTCGCTCATCGCCCCAGTGCTTGTGTGAGGTTCTTAATGGTGGGGGCTCATCACTTGGGATTAACATTAACCAAACCCGGGCTCTAGCCTTACCCGGTGCTTGCAATGTCCAGACTCCACCCCTCAGCCGCTGCAATGGTAAGAAATTCTATTGTAAATTGGAATGGATATAAGAAGCTAAAATTCTAACACAAAACAAAATTCACTCTGAACTAATATTCTAACTTGTACTACCTGCGTCTTGTGATGACAGCTGCTTCTCCGGCTGACTCTCCTGCAGGAACACCAGAAGTTCCAACTACTCCTTCAGGTATAGCATGCTTCATCAATTAAATTACGTGTAAAATTAGTGAACTATTATAATTTATAACAGATTAGAATAATTTGTGTACTCGACTAACCGCCAATTCATGTCTCGAGTGTAGGAAATGGATCTAAAACTGTACCTTCAACAGAAGTAGATGGCAGTGGGACATCAGATGGAAGCTCCATCAAGTTGTCAATCTCATTGCTCGCATTCCTTCTCTTTGCTGCTTCATATGGTTCAATCTTCATGATATACTGATCTTCACTGTTTCCTTGCATATTCCCTGTTATTACTGTATTTATAGTTTCTTATTGTTTTCCATTTGGTTGAGGGTATACGCATTATTTATTTTACACGACCTCTGCTGAGGTTGGTGTAGTTTTGTATTACTGAAGAGACTTCTTGCTCTCTTCCCTTCTCAATTAAACTTATTTCAGGCCTATGCATATCATTGTCAAATGCTTAAACAGTTAAAGAAACACAAAATATTGTAAGGCAAAACAAAAGCTAAAGACCATATGAAACCGATCAAAATGAATAAACAAGAATTGCCTAGAAGTTCAACAAAGGGCATTAAATCAGCAATATTAATATTATGTACTGAGGTTACTGCTACTGACTCGCAAAACAAAATTTGTATATTGATCCACTCCACAATAAACTTACACCATCACACAGAAAAATACATGGAATAAAAGCATCCTCAAAACCAACTTTCTGCTGCAAATTCTGATACAAATAAGTCACTTCTGCAAAAACCAAAGATTCAGCTGCAACAAGCCATTGTTCCAATTTGGAATTTAAATTGACCAAAAGGCAATAGTGGCTGACCATAGACATCGCCATAATTACAGAACAAGGCATCCTTGTCACTCTTCATAATGTCAAACCACATTGTGCAGCTCATAGCTCAGAATTGTCATGCTACACTTTTTCCATTTTCATACCTGCACCAAAAAAGTGATAATTTTATAATTCAATAGATACTTATGAAAGGATTCATAACACAATATGACTTCAAAGCGGAGATCAAATGGAATTTCTGGGTCCAGAATTGACCACAAGGAATCCTGTCTAATATAATCAGCTCTAATTGGGAAGGAAATTAGGCATTTTAAGGCCAGTTTAACAGCTAAATATGGCAAGATTCAGCTATATATGGACCAACATCTTCTAGCCGCTAGCTGAAGAATCTGCAATCAATATTTTGCCTAAAGTACAGCTAGCAAAAGTCAATGGTTCTTTAACACCAATACAGGAGAAGATAAAGCAAACAGATTGTCAAAGATTGTTGTTCTTCCATTGGTAACATGTATTAAAAAAATTGGTAATATAGACTATGGACCCAAGGGTTTTGGCATATATAGATTAAAACAAAGCATAATCCCCTGTACAAATCTAGAATTTCCTGCTTTTCTTGTGAATAGGGAACTTTTAGACAGCTTACAATGTTCTTGAATATAAATATCTTTTGCTCCAGAACTTGAAAATGCAAAAAAGATGAAGTTGTTAATTGGAATAAGGCCTTTTTCAGCCATGAAAAAAAAATATAAAAAAAAGGCCTCTGAATTTCGGAACACCCCATACTGTCATTAGCTGAAGTTGAACTTCTTCTAGTTTGTTTGACATCCTTCATATGTTAAATTACAGTGCAATACAATCACTCAACTACTGACGTTTTCTTCCAACTTTTATCCAGCAAGTGACCAAAAGTATATGTAATTATAGCAGCAGTGCTGCCTGCCTCTTCTATAACTTGGCCTTATTCAAAATAAATAAATAAATAAATAGAGCCTCACATGCGATTCTAAAACCCTTTCTGTATTCAGTGCTCCAATCTGGTTTGTCAAGCACAACTTTGAACAACTCAATTTGATCTTTAACCTGATCACTATGGCTATTAAAATTTTGCATGGTTAGATTACCTAACCCAATTACAGATGGTTGACAACAAGAATAAGGTTGATGTCACAGAAAAAAAAAATCTGGAAAGGTTTTGCTCAAGCCCTCAGTCAATAGATCATTCAACTTCAATACCAATTTTTGGAAAGATAGAAGGTATTGAATGCAGGCATGTGAGGTAGCCAGCAATACTATATTCTATTATGTCAATCAAACTCCAAGTTAAAAATCATGTCCAAGACTTATTCCGATAATGTCAATATTTCAAAAATAGATTGCTATTCTTCCACATCCACCAATTAAAAAAGGAGCACAGATATTAAGGGAAATGATTCTTCAAATGCTAATATATTCAACACCTGTGGCATAAATCCATACTTCACATAAATTCAGTACATGCAATCTGCCACAATAAAATAATAAATTCAACATCTGTAGTAAAAACGCTAATAGATATCTTCACAAATTTATTACCAAAACTTAAAAATAAGCAACCACATACAAACTTCAAGAATGTGATCGCGAGCGCACAAATTCTTCTAGTCTGTCCCACACCTCCAATGCTGCAGCCCTGTCCTGGTGTCTCTTGTTCTTGCTAATCTGCACATTTTAAATGATTATTTTAGTTATATGCTAATTATCAAAAAGCAATAACATGGAAAAGATAAGTTAAAAATTAATACTGAAACAAGCAAATCAAAATCTAATGGAAACCAAGGTTGTAAGCATGAAGCCGCCAAACGAAGAAATAAATACTCACTGAGATGATCTTTACATTCCACTGCTTTACAGTCTTAGCTGATTCTATACTGTCATCTTCAAACCGCATGAAAAATCCAATGACTACACAAATTTCAGGAGAGAGATTTGTAACAATTTAAACTAAATATGCATTCAAAATAAACAATACACAAATTTATACAAAACCCCTGTACTCTCAAATTCAATTCATCATGTTAACTAAAATCAATTCAACCATCAACCTAAAACCATACGATCAGAAACAAACACACACAAAAAAAAAATGCAAATCATAAACTGAAGCGCCAATCCTACAAAGCACAAACTTCACTCACTTTTATTAAATATCTCCACATGATCCTTAAACGGCCAATCCTTGAACTGCCACTCTTTCCCCAACACGAAAACTGCCACAACCCGGTCCCAATCCTCAGCCTTGAGCGCAGAAGGCTTGTCCCTGACCTCATACGCAGTCATCACCCTGTTCCTATCAGTACTGAACTTCTTCTGCACCGTGACACAGTCTGGCTTTGGCCCTTTCATTTGTTTCACCTTCACATCCGTGGGTATATAAACTCCATCCTCCAAAAACTCCTTCACATTATAAATAGTAATCAAAGTCTGGAAAGCACTAGGAACCAAAATTATGGGCACTCCATCTCCAAATTTGCCTCCTTTCAAATGCATTTTGGGTTTGGGCGTTGCATCATAACCCATCTCATCACCATACCCAATTCCTCTCTCGTCAGCCCCCATCAATCTACTCTTAGCTACCAACCCATCCTTCCTCTGCTGGGATTCAATTCTCTGTCTCTCCTCTTCACGCCTGGTAGAGGCCACCAGCACGCTATAAAAATCTATGTTCTTGCACTCCAACAACGATTCCCTGTCCTTGAGAGGCCTCTCCAGGGAATATATCAAAGTCATGCGATCCTCCTCTTTAGCATTCTCAGCTCCGGCAACGTCAGCATCACGCGAAACAAGAATAACAGGATCATCAGGACGGTACTCGTGGGCCAGATCAGCATTAGGGTTTAAGTGGGGTGGTTGAAGCTGCTGTTGCTGCTGGGGGAGAGGGAAAACGACGGAGTCCGTGGAGGAGAGCTTCCCGGTAAGGTAATCAAAAAGGGGTTTCCGGTCAACAAAGGTAATTGTAGGGATGCCGACGGCGCGTGCATTCTGGAGGTATTCAGTGTACTTGAGATTAGCGTTCTGGATATAGTAGACGAGAGCTTCGAGGGTGTAGAGATAGCCCTGCTTGGAGCGATAAGCAGTTTTTACAGAACAAGGGAAGGTATAATCGGTGCCGAAATGAAACTCGTCGTTGTCTCGGACGATCTTGTCCACCTCCCCGCGGATGGTGAAGTCGCGCAAAGCCGAGAGAGGATCCATTCTAGAAAAATTTTAAAAAAAAAAGTAAGGAACTTAAGACTTCGGAGTGTAGACTTTCAAAAATAAAAATAAAAAATTTGTGGGGATTTTAAATAATTAGGGTGTTCGATGATGCAAGGAAGATAAGGTGCGGAAGAGAAGAAGAAGAGAAACAAAGACGTGGGATTTGGATTTTGCAGAGGAAGATGTGAGCACTGAGCAGCCACTAAGTACCAGTAATTGTTGCAGATTTTGAAACCTTGACCGAATGAAAAATTGGTATTTTTTTGGGATTAAGTGGATCTTTATTTAATTTTTTTTTTATATAACTGTTAATTTTTTTTTTTTTTTTTTTTAACGGTTGCTTAAAATATTTAATTATTTATAACTATTAATTATTTAAAAATTTTAATTTAAGTTTTTTTCAAAAAAAATTCTGCTTTTTAAAATAAAAAATATTAAATTATTCTTTAAAAATAATATTTAAATAAAAAAATAAATATTAATATTATCTTTAATAACTATTAAATATAATAATAATAATTAATTAATAATAATTTTACTAAATATCTATAATAATTAATTATTAGATAATATTCATTAACTACCGACTATCACCGTTACACACAGCTAAATTATAATCTAAAAAATTCAAAAAATCATATAATATTAGGCGACTCGGCTTCTTAATAAATTAACAAATAAGATAATAATAAACTTATTTTGCGTTAATTAAATTAAAAGGAGAAAAAGAAAATATCTAATTAATTTTATATTATTAATCAGAAAATTATAGCTTTCATTGATTATTAGTTTTAATTTCGAATTATTTATAATTATTAATTTTTTAAAGAATCTCTAATTTTAATAGATTATTGATTATAATTTTTATGAATATTTGGCAATTGTTAAAATAAGTTTCGGAATAATGTGTTATAAAATAAACTGCTCATAATAACCTTAAAAAAATAAAAAAATTATATTTAAATGTAAAAATTTAATTTTAAAATTAATTATTAAATATTTAAAAAATCAATCACATTTTACTGTATATAATACATAATTTTGATAGTAGATCAAAACACATTAAAAAAAAAAAAAAAATGATTTTCTGTAGTAAAAAAATTGCACCGTTTTCTTTGCATAAAAAAAATAACAGCACTGAGTTTATCGTTTAATTAAAAATAAATAAAAAATTTCTATTTTTAAATTAAAAAAATATATATTAAACCCTTTTTTTTTCCTACAACATTTAATGCTCAAAACTGAATATGGGCCATTGGCTCCTATAGTCACTTTGAACTGGAGAGGCCCATTATAACAATGTTTCAGGTAGCCTTTAAATGGGCCATTGGCTCCTATATGGGCCCTTGATGCAGCTCCTTTTTCAATATTATAATAATAATAAATAATAAATTAACTTTAGAACTTGTGGTTGGATTTATTTATGGATAAAAGTTTAGGCATAAGATGTCCCAGTGGAAACGGTGATTTTGACAATAAAATTACAAAAACATAGTTTATGTAAATAAAAATAGTAATTAGTTTTTAATTTATTTGTGAACATATTCACAATCTTCTAGCTAGGGACATTTCCACTGTAGCTTACATGAACATAACACCTATAATTACATTAATTAATCAATAAAAACAAATGAAATAACATGATGAAAGTAACTACACATAGCAACCTTCACAAGAAACAATTAAGAGAGACAATAGAAAATGAACAATAAAACTACAATAATAAATCCATATTATTATATATTATGGATCTATGTGAAAAATAAATGATTCAGAAAGTCCAATTGCTCAATAATATGAGCATACTAAAATAAGCATCTAATCCATATTATTTTTATTTTTTAATTTATTAAGTTTTATAGACTTTACATCATAACTAGTATTATATAAAATAATGAAATTTGTGGAACCCACACAATAACAAAGCTTGGAGAAGGTTAGCTTAGGGTTAAATTAGATGGTATGGTAATAAATGGTGTAAAATATTTTTTAAAATTAAGTAAATTGTTTAAAAACTCTCGATTTTTATTAATGAAAAAAATAAATATTATGGATTTTTTTTAATTTAAATATAAATTAAATATATTTAATAAATTTAAATATTATACGATCGTTTCAAAAAATTTAAGTAAATAATATTTGAAATTAATAATATGGCCACGATTAAATAATCATCAAATTTTTTACGCTAAACTCTACTATTATCATCGTAAGCAAGCGTCGGCGGCTGCACAATGTAGCCAAGAAAATTTGGCTGTCCTCAAGTGTCTATCAAAAAATTTTAGCGTCAAAGTAGACAAGACGAAAGGGCATGGTGATGAATGAAAAGTGGGGCCACCAGCACTCTCATCAAGCCTATGAAAGGGAATATCTGGAGTGGGTCCTCAGTCAAAGGGTCCTACCAAATAGGTTTTCCAATGGTTGCCCATGCATTAATTAATGACAAATTGATCCTATATTTTACATCATTTGACCTTAGGTGAAAGGTATGTGCCCATACATTACAATGTAAATAACCATACATGACTAGAAAATTGAATTGGAGAAGCCAATCCCTTGAAAATCAATCACTTAGGAGTAGAGGGTTTTATTGATAAAAACACCATACCCTATTGCTTATAAAACTTAATTTGGAAGGAATTGGAATTTTGTTTTGTATTGATTACAATGGTCATATATATACACTTCATGTTTTACTTTACAAAGATATGTATAAATAGTAACTAAAATAGTACAAGATAAAAATATAAAATAACTAGGACAGTGAAGGATAAAATTCTAGTTAGGAGTTCTTATTTGGGCTATTAGAAGCCACATGATTATTATCTCTTATATTTACTTAGTTATTATTAGACCCATCAGAATATTTCAAGCGTTAAAAATTTATAAAATTTTATTAATAAATTTTTTATTTAATAATATTAGAATATTTTTTATAATTATAAATTATTAATTTTAAATTAAAGTTAAATTTAAAAAAAATTACAAACCTCTTTTCGTTGTTCTAATTATTAAAGTTTACAAACTCATATAGAAATGAATTTATAAATTAATAAATATTAAAATTTATTTATATAAAATTAATTGATTTATTTTAGATTTAATATACACTCAAATTTTTTTTTATGTAATTTATAATTATATGGTATAAGATATTTTTTTTAATTATAGTTACTTGATGTTACATTACTTGAAAAATAAGTTGATTTTTGAGTTTGAAAAGACTATGCACACCTCATCCATATCACATCATAGATTGGCAGCTTCAACTCAAGGTAAAACTAAAAAAAAAATTATGCACTAGACATTAATTATTGCTATTTGCAATTGAAGAGTGGTGTCTTCTCTTATAGTCTTATCAAAACTTTCTATGGACCCTCTTGTCAAAGGGTCCTATGCCCCAATATTTATCATCAAATGATCTAATAAAAGCTGACGTAGATCTAAAACCCTAAGCCAATATAGATCTTATTGTGTGGCCATATTGTATTATAAGTGATTTTTGTTCAAGAGACTAAACTTCAATGGTAATTAATTTCTAGATTCTTCCCCCTCACTAATCTTACTTAACGACAAAAGGTTTTCTTAAAGTAATTCCATTTAGGATTTTAATTAGGTGGAGTGATGTCGACATTACTATATTACTTTTTTCTTTATTGTATGTATATGTAGTTGGATTAAATTTTTTTCTTTGTTTTTTCTTTATGATAGTGGGTAAATTATTTTAATATTGATTATCAAAAAATAAGTGAAATAACACATAAAGAAAATATGTGAAACAAAAAATCTTAATCGCGTGATATTATATGATTATAATAAATTAAATTACAGAAAATGTTTAATTAGCACTATAATAAGAGGTTGAAAGCCTTGAAATCGAATCCTACGTGATTGATAAAGGTTATAGCAATGGAGGTTTATATATATATATATAATAATTTAGCTGTATAATTCAACCTCTGGACCCAGCTCCCTAATCCACCGCAATTTACTATAATTAACCAATATTATTAGCAATGAATACCCCTAATAAAAAAATAAGAATAGAGGCCAACTATACATCAATAATACATGTAGAATTGCAATTGATGAAGAAAGCTCCCATTCATTATATGAATTAATTATTAAGATGTATATATCACAACTCATTATTGATTTGCTAATTAATGTATGTTTTTGGTAAACTTTATTTGATGCAATTTCATTGTCTGGAAAGAGATATGGAGGATTAAAATAAAACCTAACCCTAAGATTTGTTATAATAAAGAATTTGTGCACTATTAGCTAGGTTTTAGCTTGTGTTTCACCATTTTTTGTGTTAAGTAGAGTAATTAAGAATAATTAATTAATATAAAGGGCCCTAAGGATTTGGTATGTTCTATGTGTTATTATGTGATAATATAATACTATTATTATTATTATTCACATAGCTTATGAACCCTAATTTGTACTAATCAAGATAGGGCATGATTACCATTTTGTTATTGAGATAAAGTACAGTTTGGGATAATTAATTAAAATTATTATTCATAGTATTGACTTAATTGTTTTATGAAAGTTTACAAATCATTATTATTATTATTATAAGCTCAAGCCCTTTTCTGGCCCTTTCACAGCTCAGGCTGTGTTTGGATGGATATGCTATATGATTCCTCTGCTCCTATTCTTAGGGACAGTTTGTCTTTTATTTTTATTTTTTTTTATATTGAAAATTATTTTGATAATTAATAATTATATGTCATAATTCATAATATATATGGCAAGAAATTAGAATTGAAATTGAGAATTTTAGTTTTAATTCTCTAAAATTAGAATTATAATTTCAACATTTATTAAAAAAAAATTAAAATTGAAATTAAATAAAAAATTTATGACAATAAAAATGACAATGGAGTTGAGAATGGTGATAAACCGTTGGTGATTGCGGTGACGATGGATCGTCGATGATAATGATGAATCGTCGACAATGACAATGGAGTAATAGTGAATCACCGACGATAATAATTCGACGAGTCATTTTAGTCAACGATAATAGTCTGACGAACTTTCATCATCGACAATGACGATAATGACACTGAAAGTGACGATAAAATTGGGATGACGGTAATGATGACAATGAGAGAAAAAATGATAGTAATGATTATGAAATTATAATTTTTATAAATTAAGAATAAAATTATAAAATTATTTTTTAATTATATTATAATTTCATCAATTAAATTATAGATAGAATTTCAATTTTAACTTTAGATAATTATCAAATACTAAACTTGAAAATTTCAACTCAAATTCTAAAATTTCTAAACGGATCTTTAGGGATCTCATAAAATCATTGTCAAATATGTGAAATGGAAACAAATATTTAAAATAATAATTTATATTATTTTCAAAAATATTATTAAGGAATAATACACGTGTGGAAATTATTTGTTCAAATAAGAGGTGCAATGAAAAGAGAGAGGCAAAAGTCCTTATTTTTTTAAATCACTTGAAAATATTTATATTATTCATATATAATTAAAGACATGGAAAATTAATTAATTAAAAATATATATTTTATAAAAATATAATTAATTATTATTATTTGAAGTAAAAATTATTGAAATTTTTTTAAAAATTAACATTTTATTGTTTTTATTAATTTTAATTTTTCAAATAAAATTTTATGATTTCATTCCAGACGCAAATGTTTAAGTTATAAAATTTTATAATTATTTTTTGAAAAAAATAATAAATATTTATTTATATTATATATTTTTTTAAGAATATGATAATATTATATAGAATAAATATACAAATTCAATAAATAATTTTTATAAATGATATTCACGTTAATTAAGTGTGTGAAATGAGAATATATATTATACTATGTACGAACTTTTCTATCTTGATCTATTGCAATAATAATATAATTTCTATATTATATATAAATTTTAAAAATTTTCATCAAGCAATCGTGGCTTTATGGATAAAGGTGTCTGATTTCTTATCTTATAATTTTAATTTTTAATTTTTCATTTTTCATTTTTTACTATTTGGTTTCATATTTCCATTTAATCTGGTCCTTCAAATTTTGCATAAACCTAATAATTATCTTTTATTTTTTTTATTATTTCTTTTTACTATGATCAAATTTCTCTATACAAATAACAATTAAATTTTAGGATATATTTAATTAAATTTTAACAACGTTTATAAGTGAATGTCAGAAATCGAATCTCATTAATATTAAATTTTTTTTCTCTATCTTGAAAAAATGTACCTGGTTCGTTAATTGCTAGAATATTTTAGAGAACAAAAATTAAATACATTGCATACACAAAGTTTTCACATCCGATTTTTATTTATTAATAAATTACAAATTCAAATAATGGATTGCAAAAATTATGTAAGGAAAAATTGGTCCAACATTGCAAGTAAAAAATTCATTTTTAAATATTTATAAAAAAATTATCGCAATTGAAAGTTTATTTAAAAATTAAAGAAAAAAGTGAAATATTTAAATTCTAATATTCATTTTTTAAATAATCTCATTTTAGTATTAGGTTAAAACACTGGTTAAATATATGTTTTTTTTTAAATTAAAGAAAAAGTATTTATAATTATTTAAAAGCTATTGAATTATATTGGTTGTATTTGTTTATAAAATTATCAATTAAAATTATAAATATATAACTTAACAAATTAATTATTATTTAATCCTAGAAACTCAAATACTGTTTCCATTATTTTCTCTTACTTTTCTAAAAAAAACAATATTAATTTTATTAAATAATAAAATTTATAAATAAAATTTCTATTTCCATTCACATAGGGAGGAAGCTAGAAAAGAAAGAGTCTAAGCAACTGGTAAAAGGTTGTCTGGTCCGGAAAATCATGGCCCTACAACAATCAATGACAACATGCAACTCATCATTTCCAAACGGGCCCTTCAGATTCTCCAAGTTGTCATCTGCTAAATTATGATAATATTCCTAAAATTTATATTCATACTCAATATTTTAATTATTATTTATAAAATTAATTTTTTTATATTTCACTTTAATTGTTATTTCTATAATATTTTTATCTCTAAATTTATAAATACAATATATATTAATTCTTGAATTATTATATTATAAAATATTTTAATCAATAAAATTTTATACTTTTATTAATATTTATTTAATAATTAAAAAATATTAATATCAAAATAATGTGAAATGAAATAAAATTTATATTAAATTGCAAAAATATTATAATAATTTACTCTTTTTCGAATAATCTCAGTTTTGTTATCACTATTTTAATTTTTAAATTATTAAATTCTAAAATATTTTAATTATTTAAGTTTTACCCTTTTTATTAATGTTTATTTGAGAATTAAAAATATTAATTTTAAAATAATATAAATATTAATTATATTAAATTGCACAAATATATTAATAATTTATATTACCCTGTTAATTCCATTTTCGTGGTCGCTACAGTTATAAACTGATTGAGGGCATTATCGTCATCTAAACTCTAAAGGAATGGATATTACAATAAATTGACACAATAATTATTGGTAAATATCATAAAACAAAGGAAATATACCACACAACTTGCAAAGTGCCCTCATAGCAATGTGAGACCCACTTTGCTTTTGCCTTTTGGGGCCATGAATCCTCCAGCTCTGCGCACTTTAAGTTGGAGTTAAAGCTTATGGAGAACAATGAGTGAGTTTTATAAAATTTAAATTTGATTAATTTAAAATTAAAAATATTTATTTCATCATTAATTTTATTTTAAAATAAAATATAGCGAATTGGGTAATATATATATATTTTATTTTTTTTTTAAAAATATATATATTTATTTATATATATTTTTAAATATTTATATAATATAATTTATATTTTATATAAAAAAATAATTATAAATTAAAAAATATATAAATTAAATATTAAAAATAAAAAAATATATAATTAGATATAATTAGATTAGATTTGAGATGAATATTATTATTATTTAAATTTGATCTGAATCTCACACGAATTTAAAATAAAAAATTTATTTTATTAAATATTAATCCCACGTATAAAATTACCGTCGCTAATTAAGCAGGACCCTATGTGAAAATTATTACCAGAAATAATTATTGTCCAATGTATGGTCGATGAATGGCTTTATTTTATATAGAATTATAGATGCACAAATTTGCATTAGAGCAAGAAATGGATGATTGTAAATATTTAACTTTATCATAATTTAATTATGCTTAAATTTAAATTATAATTATTTTCATCCAAGTAGTAAATAATTGATTCATTTTAAATAAAATTTTAAATATAAATTATATGAATTTTATTCTGAAATTTAAATTAATTAAAATTAATAACTACACAAATAATTTCATCTAAATTTTAAATTATAATTTATAATTTAGAGGTAGGAGAATGGATCTATTTACCTCTATATTCTTTTTTAGAAGTTACTATACCCTAGTCTGGTTGAGTTGCTAAGGAACCAATGATATGTGACTGAAGTGTTTAAACATTTTCATGTAAGTACTTGAAGATTAAATGCTCAGCACAAATTTGGTACACTGCTGTACTTTTTAATATTTTCATCAATTGATCCATCAACATCCCTAGAAATATAAATTAAAGCAGTACTATGAATGTTAAAAGACATTAATATTTCATGTCAGTTATAATTTAAATCTAGATAATTGAATAATATCACTAATTACAATAAAAAAAAAATTATGTTTTCAAATTATAAGTTTTTTTTAATATTAAAAAATAAATTGATCGTAAATTTATTATTTATATATTTATTAGAATTTATTTATAAATTAATATATATATATATATATAAATATAATGAAGTACATATAGTTTTACATTAATTAAGAAATAAATAAATCTATATAAGAAGTACTAATGTCTTATCTCTGTTGATGTAGTACTGATGTATAACTTTTCAGTAATTACTAGTACTGACGTATAAGAGGGCCAAGCTATGAAGCTAAGCCAAGCCAAATTGTAATCATAAGAAGCTGAGCTGGTACGTTATGAGTCGAGTTTGTGTTTTTGTATATATTCTCATGGTGAGAGAGAGAGATGATTATGATGGTGAAGGATTATTAGATTAGAGTACTCATCATCATCTTCAAATTCCACTGTTAAAAATCCATAGTTTCAGAGTGAGGAAAAAAGCAGAGCGCACTAATTCTTGGCATGAAACCAACGTGAAAAAACTGCC
Source organism: Aleurites moluccanus (assembly GCA_948193065.1). NCBI lineage: Eukaryota > Viridiplantae > Streptophyta > Magnoliopsida > Malpighiales > Euphorbiaceae > Aleurites > Aleurites moluccanus. The sequence continues at coordinate 25,175 of CANXYC012555428.1, read as the reverse complement.
CTTTTTAGGCAAAATAGGGAGTGGTTTTAGCTAACCCACTAATTTCCATGCACACACTCTTCCTTCAATTATACCCAACTAACAAACTTCCTCAATCCCACGAGCTCTCTCTCTTTTCCTTTCGACTTTCACTGTCCTACCTCTGCAACTTCATGGCTATTTTTCAGGTCTGATGATGGGAACGACTGAAATAGTGGGGTTTGAAGACCCAAAAGTATAGAAAAAGATAACCCACTAAAGAAAAGAGAGAGGTAACAGTGTCACCATTCACCGTTCTTCACCGCTCCTTTTGTTTTCTTGTTGGGGTTTTTAACTTGGTGTGTGTTTTTGGGGTTCTGCAATTGGGTCTTGTTTGTCTGGTTCTATAGCTTCGAATTTGATGAACTTTTATTTTTTATTTTTTTTCTGATCATGATAAATCCATTGATATAATTTGTTTTTGTTTTTGTTCAAATTGAAATCAGTGCTTAATTTAAAGAAAAAAGTTTTTAAAAGAAAAGAAAAAGGAGCAAAACAAAAGTACAAAACCTTGTTCTGTTACTGCTGGTGTCTGGTGCATGCACGTCTGGTCTATTGATCTTAACTCGTGAGGGTCTCTTTGCATGTCGGTTCTGTGAAGCCAGTGATTCTTGCTGAGGATTTGAGGGAGAAAGAGCGAGAAAGACGGGGAAAAAGCTTGCCTTTTATTTTTTATTTTACCTTCCTCTGGTCTCTGTTATAAAATGGAGCTTACAGACCTATTGCTAAGCTAAGATACCACAAAGAAATAGAGAGTACTTCATGGATCCTATTGTTGGTCTTCCCATTTCTGGGTTTAATAAAGATGGTGGTTTTGACTGTACTATCAACACTCTTTTGCCTATCTTTCCCTAATTCAAAATTTCTATGAAATCACGAATTCACCCATTTCTGCTATATTTGGAGCCTGAAGTTCGTCTTGAATCATCAAATCCATGACTATTTCTGGGTAAAACACAAACTTTCCTGGTAAATTTTTCTCTCTTTCTTTAGTTTTTCTTTTGGGAATTAATTAACCTTCTGGTTAAAGGGTATATTGAATTGGTATTAATTTCTGGTCTCTGTTTTTAGTGGGAGTATGGTATTTTGAGTGATGCTAAGAAAGAGATCCAGAGTAACAAGCAGTAAGCAAGCTTTCATGGCAGATTGCAGCTCAATTCCGTCACCAAAAGACAAATATAGAAAACCCAGTTCATTTCCAAGATTGTTCACTGGCATCACTTCCAAGAATTTATCTGAAACAGCTGACGCAGTCATGAGCCCAACTTCAATTCTTGATAGCAAACCTTTCTCTGGCCTAAAAAACCCTTTCTTACCTGACCCGAACCCGAGTCCTAAAACCCCAGAATTTGAGACCCGACGAACCTGGGATAAACTGGACTCCAAAGGCATTGGTCTTGCCATTGTTGATGCTGATCCCAAGTTCTCAAAACCCGAAAACAGAATGGTTCTATTTGGGTCACAGCTAAAGATTCAAGTTCCTCCTTTACCTCCTCCATTTCTTTCATCAACTGAATCTCCCAAATCTCCTGCTGATTTTGGGATCAAAACAAGGAACTCTCAATTGGGTTCTTTCTCTTCTGGGTTATCTCATTCTCCAATTAAGAAATCAATATGCGGTTCAGCCAATTCGGGTATCGATACTCCAAATTCACCCCGGATCTTTACTGGGTGTCTCTCTGCAACTGAGATGGAGCTCTCTGAGGACTACACTTGTGTGATCTCATATGGTCCTAATCCAAGAACTATTCATATATTTGACGATTGCATTGTTGAGAGTTGCTGTGGAACTGCTGGGTTCTCTGCTTCTAGAACAGAAACTAATGGGTTTTTGGGCAATGGATCAAATTATCCATCAGAGAATTTCTTAAGCTTCTGTTATGCTTGCAAGAAGAATATTGGACTGGGAAAAGACATCTACATGTACAGGTTAGTTCTTGTTTCCTCTTCTGGCATGTTTCCACTTCTTTTGATTTAATTGATGTGAAAATTCTGCAAGTTCGTTAACTTACGCATCAGAAATGGAAATCGAGATTAAATTTTAGCACAATAATGGGAAATTTTTTAACTTTTGCTAATCAAGATTGTTTTGAATTAAAAAAGAATGTAATATCTTGATATAAACAAACATTCTTTGATTTATCTCTAATGAATTTCAGCTTTAATCCTGTTTATAACTAATGGTTAAAAATTGAATTCTGTTGCAGAGGTGAAAAAGCATTTTGCAGCCGTGAATGTCGGTATCAGGTGATGCTATTAGAAGAAGAATTAGATAAGCTGGACCCTGAGGATGTCTATGGAACCTGTTCATGATAATTTTCATGAAAATAAGTCCAGTTTTATTTGCCTGAAATAGTCATCCAAGAACCAAACCAACCATTTCCATAAGGATAGTGTTTGTATTAGAATATGTTATGATCATCAAATTTTTATATCAAATGAAAGACAGATTATTGTTAAGCATAATCAAAGAAGATGGTTCTTGATTCTGTTTTTGGTGTTTTATCTTTTCTTCCCTTTTCTTTTATCTTCTTCTCCTTTGATTTTCTTTCTCTTCATTTTTTTTTTGGGTCACTTCTAGTTTCAAGTGCTATTCCCTTTTGTAGAATTTGAGGGACTGAAAGGCTGAAAACATAATGTAGAGTTTTAATTTTGTTTAATCAAGTGATAATTGGGTGATTGTGGTTGGACATGTCCACAGTTTTTGGTTTCAAAAGTTGGTGTGATGATGAGGTATGACTAATGCTTTAGATTATCGTTTCTTTATTTTATTCGTACTATCACCCTTACATAAAGGGTTTTCAAGGTTTGCATATTCGACCCGTTCGTAGAATTGATAAAGACAAATGAACATGGGTGAAAAGGGTCAAAAGTTTAACTAGAATCCAATAGGAATTAAATTAAATATATAATAAAAAATATTATAATCAATATTATTTATTAAAAATTATTTTTAAATAAAAATATATCTAAATAAAAGTAAATAGACTATATTAACATTAATCATCAAAATTATTAAATAATAATTGAAATAAAATTTAAAATGATAACAAATATATTAAATATTTATATTAATAATAATTATATTTTTTTAGTACAAAATATTTAAATATGATTCATGATATAACTAATTTGATAGATTTAATATAAGATTTATTAAATATAATGGATATAATTTTTTTAAAAATAATTGATACAAATTTTTAATTTTAAAAAATTAATAATTAAATTATTTAAATGTAATAAATATTAAATTTGTGAAGAAAGATAACTTGAAGCAATGGAAAGTTCACTGAGGATGTGTTTTGACATATATATTTAAATTTAAAATTTTGATTTCAAATTTTATATTTTAAATTTATAATTTAAAATTTATAAATTTATAAATTTTTTATTTGGAGAGAATAAAAAATTTAAAATTTTAGATTTTAGAGTAAAAAAAATAGAGATTTTAGATTAAAGATGAAAATAGTTGATTTGAAATAATCAGGTAAAAAATAATATTTTAAATATTAAAATTTTGAAATATTAGATTTTATTATAAATTTAAATCAAATCTAAATTCACTTAATTTGAATAATTCAAATAAGAAATTTAATCCAAATCTAAATTCATAATTTAAATTTTTATTATTTAAATAAATTAAAAAATTTAAAAGCTAATGTGAACCAAAATGTAGCATAGAAATTGCAATTTTTTAAATAAATGAGGCACTCGATTTTCCATTTGAACATGGAATTATTAATTTACCAGTTATTTAATGGATTCAAATGGTTTAATGTCAACTTTCATTAAAAATGAACTTGTTTTTCAAACTAAATCGATCAATAATTTGATTTATAAGTTTTTTGGCCAATTGATTTAATATAAATTTTATAATTATATTTTTTATACATAATTTAAGAGTACAATAAATAAAATCATATTTTTTTTATATTTTTAATAATATAATAAAATAATTTTTGATAATTAAGAGTTAAATATCTCTTAATGATTAAGAGATCTAAATAGTTTAAATATCTGAATAATTTAAAATTAAATATTTTTTAATTATTTATATTCTAATATAAATATAATTCATTAAAAATTATTAAAAAATTATAATATTTTTATTATATAATTATAATCTCTTATTAATTAAGAAAATATTTCATTAATAGGTTGTTGAGAGCGAATCAAACACTTATAAATACATTTAAATTTATTTTTTCTAATATTAAATACATATTAAAAGATAGGAATAAACGTTGAAAAATGAAGTAAAAAATAATACAACTATTAGAAAGGTAACAATTGTTTCATGACATACCAAAAAGAAAAAAAGAGGACTATGTTTTTGAGGTGGAGATAATACATAAATTATCTTGTGATTAAAACACAAAGTACCAATCAGCTTAATTAAAGTAGATTCTTTTCTTTCTTTCTTTTTTTTTTATATTAATTTATTTAAATGTAGACCCTTTTTGCTAATCTCCTGATTATGTTCATTTTGTCAAGCTTTACTAACTACATTATTGAATTGATTATTTTAATGAGTTGGAATATGCCCTATAGCATATTGAATTTAAGATTATTTATTCAAGTGGAGCAGAGCAAATGGGAGATTGAAATTAATAATATTTCATAACATTATTTGAGATTATAAACACCAAAAAATTTCTATACAAAATTCATAATTTACACATTATTTGGCTGCCAATCAAATGATTGAATGTTTTGTAGTTATGCATGTAATTAGTTATTTTTCTTTTTAGTTTCAGTGAATATAAAATAAAATAAATTAAATATTATTATTTTTATAATTTATATTATTATTGTCACAACTTAATAAAATTATTTAAATTTATTAATTAATTAAATGTGGTAATAAGAATATTGGTGACTTTTTAGAATGCAAATGCGATAGCTTTTTGAAACTAGAACAAAAGCCTTATACGGCATCTGCATAAAGCAAAACACAAAGTGGGTTTTGATGCTTTTCAAGTACGCAAAAGTTGCTATCAGCAGTATATATATGTTATTACTGACTTTTCTATAAAACAATTTTACCTTGTTTCCTTTTGACATTGAAGAGAATTAAATTGATGTGTTCCATTGAAATTTTAATTTTCTAATTCTTAGATCTATTAAAAGTAGAATAATAAACTTTTAATTTAATTATAATGAAATTATCTTTAAATTTTTAGAATATTAATCAAAAAATCTACTGAAAATAAAAAATGACGATAGATAATGATAATAAGTTAAAGATTGTATTTTTCTATTGAAAATGGAGAATGACAGTAAATTAAAAATTGCGATAATAAGCACAAAATCATTAAAGATTGTGATAAGAAGCATAAAAAATCAGTGTAGTATCTATTTGGTTACCAATTAGATATGATTATGTTTATGGTCCCTAATTGGCTAATTTTAATTGAAGTTTACTTGAGGAATTCTTTAAACTTGAGAAAGGACACATACGAAGCATAGAAACCTCCATTAATATTAGTCAAAATGTGGGGGATTGAGGCAGACAAAGCGGTCCTGCCCAGTGCCCTTCACAGCCTTCTCTGCCCACAGCTAATGGAGAGACCTAACATGGAATCAAAATTGGGACCATTGGGTCCTTGCTATTGAGATTTGAGACTTGAGAATTTTCATCTCTTCTCTGTAGCTGTTACAGAAAACGCTTCCCACTTCTCAGTTTTCATTTTATCCAAATTTAGGCCACCAGGAATTGGTTCTCTATCCTCTCTATTCTCTGTTCAGTTATAGACACTATGTTGGTATATTTTATATATAATTTTATGGTTCCATATGTAAAAATATTTTAAATTTTAGATATAATAAATTTTTTTTTTATTACAACACAAAAATTGAATCAATAAAAATCGATTTAATTGTATGGTGATATTTTTATATATTTTTAAACAATAAACTCATTATCGACTCTTTTTTTTAATATTTAAAAAAAGATTTAAATGATTAATTAAATAATAATTATACGATATAAATAAAAATATCTTATAAATCAACTCAATCATACACTCCCTTATAGCATGTGTTCTCATTTTCTAAAAGCAAAACTCTGGATCTTCCAATAATAGGAAACTTGGTTTTCTAATCTTGATGCCAAGTTTCTAATCTTCCAATTTTTTTTTTTTTTGTTTTTTGCTCAATTTTAAAGATTTTTGAATTGCAAAACAATAGTTTAATAATAGAAAAGTGATTAAAAAATATTTATATAATATTATTTTTAAAATTTGAGAAAATCATGAGGTTTATTTTTCCAAAATAAAACCCTTGTGATTCAAGAATGTGTGGTACTGCATCTTAGACATTATCTTAATCATGTGGATTAAAAGATTCTTCAATAATGCTATTATAACATTGCTATCAATCAAAATTAAGATAGCCCTGATAAGTGTCTCATCTATATTCAACTGTTTTTTATTTGTGCTCTGTTATTTTTAATTATTGTTTCCAAATTTGTTTAAAAAATTAGTGATATGCATCACTCTCTGCATTAGTCATCGCATCCTCAACTTCATCGTTGACTAATGGGTGTAATATTACATTAATAAGGAACTTTCACATCAAAATATAAATTGGTTGAAGAAATATAATAATTCATTACGTAAGATAGAGAGAGAGAAAAAAGTATTATATATATATATTAATAATTTATTTCATATGATTAATAAATAATAAAATATATTAATTAATATAATTATTTTTAATATATAATATACAAACTAAGTTTAAAAATTTAATTTATATATTCGATTAATAAGGGATGAAATATTTTATTTATTATTATTATTATTAATTTTTTTTATTTAATATTTTTTTTTATATATTTTTATTTCATTGTATTAATATATATTTCTAATATAAATAAATAAATATATGCTAAATTTAATAAAAAATATATTCGGATTGGACAAAGATTGAAAATTATATGTTGGGATGTTTATAAAAATATCGAAAAAATAAAAAAAAATTATTTTTATTATTGTAAAAATATTTTTTAAAAATATTATATATCTAAAAATATTTTTTATCAAATAAATACTAAAAAAAAAAAGGTAAAAGTGAAAGGAAAAAAAAAACCTAAAAAATGAAAAAAAAAATCATATATTCGTATAATTTTCTTATATGTTTACTATTGGTGACATCTCATTGGGCGTTGATTTAGACCATATCACCAGATCAGATTAACAGCAACAAATTACAAATGGGCTTCATCATTACTTGGGCCTGTAACTTGACCCATAGAAGATTTACGGTTAACGAATAAATTACGTGTCAGTTTTATCACCGTGATTGAGGACATAGGGATATAAAAGTCATTTCGAACAAAACTAAATGTAGAAAGTACCGGTTGGTTGGCTTGTTCATCTATTACTATTATTTTAATGGCTTCATTAAATTTTACATTTATACCAATCTTACCCTCTCAAAATCTGCCTCTCTCCCTTTCTCCCCTCCCTCAGATTTACCGTAAGCCCTTTTCTTTCGTCGCCCGCACCAGAGGTCGCCGGAAACTTGACATATACTTGCCGATGCCGTCTCACCGAAGAGACCGAAGCGAGGAGTCGCTTTTGGTTTCCGTAGAAAGTAACTTCTTTTCCATTCTGTTATTGTTATGCATCTGTTTCAATCTAAAGCAGTTTTAGGTTAAATGTGGAATTCAGGTGTTTGAAATAGGTGGGATTGTAATTTTGAATTTGAAATTATAGCTGGTTTATGCTTGGATTAGGTGGCGGTAATGGTGAATTGCTAACAACGGATGCGGAAGAAGGTACAAGTTCTAGTAGCAAAATTGCTGTGCGGAAAAACAGACATTTTAATAGCAGAATCAAATGCTTTGGGGTCGATTTATCACCAGATAATGTTGCTGTTGCAATGGTGTATTTTGTTCAAGGTGTTTTAGGCCTTTCCAGGCTCGCTGTCAGTTTCTACTTAAAAGATGATTTGCATTTAGACCCTGCAGAGGTATGTTTGTGGGTGTGTGCTGATGTCATTAAGTGTTTGTGTATTTCTTTTAATAGAATCAAGTGAATAATGTGGGAAGTTATTGCTTCAAGACTTGAACTTTCTATTTACAGTGTACATTCTTTCCAACATTCTTATTGATAATTTTGTTTGCCATTCACTTCTTTCCTTTTTTAACTTTATAGTATCAAAATCACAGCTTTTTCTCGGTTATGGAGTGTAAGAATGGGGAGGGTTAACATGATGAATAGTCATGTTTTGTTTAATTTTTTAAGTACTGACAATGTCCATGGTTAACTAGGCAGCTGTGATATCTGGTTTTTCTGCATTACCATGGCTTATCAAACCTCTTTATGGGTTTATTAGGTGGGAAAGACTCTTCTTCTTTTTAAATCTCTATTTGTTTTCCCCCCAGTTTCTTGTCCTGCTTAATTTGTACTAAATGCATGTTGTCTAATTTTGAAAATTTTTTTTGGTGGTTGCAGTGATTCTGTCCCACTTTTTGGTTATCGAAGAAGGTCGTACTTGGTTCTCTCTGGACTTCTCGGTGCACTCTCTTGGAGCTTAATGGCTACCTATGTTGATAGCAAGTATGGTGCTGCTTTTTGCATACTTCTTGGATCACTTTCTGTTGCCTTTTCAGATGTCGTAAGTATATCCAGGTTTGCAAATTTGTTAAAATGCTTAGATAGAGATGTGAAACAGTTTTAATGGTGAGTCAGTGAGTTGGATTTATGGAACCTGCTACTCTTGCTAGAATACCGAATAATATGTTTTGGTACTAAAATTTAGTGGTGTCATTTAAATTAGTCATTGAAAGTTGTTCTGAGATCATATATGTAGATACATAAATATGTAAGGGAGATTGGACTGTTAGGCATTTGATTATGTATCAGATCAGTAGTACCGAACTTTTTTCAGTCTTAATGAACTTTATAGGCTTTTACCAGCTTTACGTTGGTGCTCACTGCATTTCTGGATTCAGATTGTTGTTAATACTTGTCTTAAAAAATTTACTATCTGTAGGTTGTGGATTCCATGGTTGTTGAGAGGGCTCGTGGCGAGTCACAAAGCATGTCAGGGTCTCTTCAGTCTTTATGCTGGGGTTCTTCAGCTTTTGGTGGAATAGTGAGCTCCTACTTTAGTGGCTCTCTGGTGGATGCTAATGGTGTAAGGTACTTGTGGCAACTGTGCGTTAATTTAATTTCATAGTATTGCTGATTCTCCAATCTATTGTTTTGGTGTTGATTTTATTGTCTCAGGTTTGTTTTTGGTGTTACGGCATTGCTTCCACTGCTAACTTCTGCAGTTGCTATTCTTGTGAAAGAACAGCGTGCTACTGGTCTGACAAGAGGACAGAATATTGCCTTGAATGGTCCTGGCCTTTTGGAAAGCTCAAAGCAGCATATTATTGAGTTATGGGAAGCAGTCAAGCAACCAAATGTATTTCTACCCACATTATTTGTTTTCCTCTGGCAGGCAACACCACAATCAGATTCTGCTATGTTTTACTTCACGTATGTGTAGACAGTGACTATGGCCATTCTTCTTTAGTTTATTTATTTTTATTTTTTTTAATGGCTATTGGAAATTCTGTATATTGGTTACAACGTCTGTATAATCTGCAACACCATAATCTTTGTTTTCAGCACAAATAAACTTGGGTTCACCCCAGAGTTTCTAGGAAGGGTCAAGCTTGTTACCTCAATTGCATCATTGGTTGGGGTTGGACTATATAATGGCTTTCTGAAAAATGTTCCTTTGCGGAAGATTTTTGTTTTTACTACCATAAGTGGAACAGTTCTTGGGATGACTCAGGTGTGTGCTGTGATTTCTCTCTGTCAAGGCTCACATGCTATAATTATTAATATTCATTTTTTTCTTTTTAGCTCAGGTTTTCCTTGTTACTGGACTAAACCGAAAATTTGGCATAAGTGACGAGTGGTTTGCAATTGGAGATTCCTTGATTCTAACAGTTCTTGCTCAGGTGGTTTATTATTCCTTATCGTCTTTTAGGCACAAACACATGTAATTCAGTTGATGTCCTGATTCAGTCATATGTGCATCAAATGCCTTCCTTTACTTGCATGACATCGTGAAAAGCCCAGTAGTTGGAAATTACTAAAGAATTTTTTAAAAGTATCTGAGTTTCCTCAGAAGAAGGCTTTTGATAACTTGTTACAGATATTACATATCTTTATGAGAAAACTGTTTCTAGAAAGATCAAAGGAATGATTTTATTTTTTTGGTCCACATTTGGCTGTCTGATTCCTTCCATCCTTTTTCACTCTTAAGGGATAGTATCTTCAATAAGATTATCTTTGTTATCTCGTGGCATTCGCATGTCTTTTTTATTGCGCATCCTCCATTGTGCATATGTTTATTGCTTGTTCTGTGCGGTGTTTATACAGCTAATGATTATTTATCATGCAAAGGCAGAAAGGCCAATTTAGTTATCTTTTGCAGGCTTCTTTCATGCCTGTTTTAGTGCTAGCAGCAAAATTATGTCCAGAAGGAATGGAAGCAACGCTTTTTGCGACCCTCATGTCCATATCGAATGGAGGAAGTGTTCTTGGAGGGCTGATTGGTGCTGGTCTAACCCAGCTTTTTGGAGTAACAAAGGACAGCTTTGACAACTTATCCTTTTTGGTTATTTTGTGCAACCTCAGTTCATTGTTGCCTTTGCCACTCTTAGGGCTTCTACCTTCAGATACATCTGATTTGACCACGGAGGAGGGTGTTGGAGACATTGAAATGAAATCTAATTGAATTGCAGGTGCTCAGCATCCATGGCAAATACTTAAACTTCCAATCATTGCTTCTGCCCTACCCAAAAACAACACACATTTTGCTTCACTGTAGCATATGAATATAACAGAGAGAGAGGGAGATACAGATTCTGTCGCATCACGGCATTGGAAACAGAAAAGAGACGTTTCCCATAGATCTTTTGTGTTCGATTGAAATGATTTTGACTGCACTTGGTTGCAATCAATTTGAAAGATAATGCAGTTACCTAGATGTTCTGAGATCGTATCATCAATATGCGAGATCCAAGGAGTTCCTTTGGCAGTAAGACTGTGGGTCAAGTCGGAAGTCTCAGTTTATAAAGAAAAATATGAATTAGATGAATGGAATCCTTGGAAATTTTGACATTTTTCAAATTTAGAGAGCAAAATTTATTTAATGTATTATGGGTTAAGCCCGAGTGGTGGGCTGCTTTTCTTGTAGTTCTTAATTACATTAAAATAAATAGTGTCCTAGAACAATGTCTACACATCTAAGTAATTGGTGAATAGATACTTGTATATGAGCTGAAGATGTACATTTTACAGCGAGATCATAATAACATCAATCTTCTTCAATGTAATTGGCAACTTCACATCACAATTGCATATAGTCTATTTCCTCCTCATTTTACAAATCATTTTCTTGAATTAAACTGAACGACAGCAACATCTATTGTTGGAACAGAACTATAACCCAAGGTCATATTTGGGCCAGGGCCATGCCCTATCATGTAGGAAGGAGACACCTCTAATTAGACAAACTGATGTTGGTTCCCACGTGGTGGGCTCCTGCAAAATTTAACTGCACTCTAGTGTCTCTCTTTCTGTGTCTGTCCCAATCCTGAAGAACTGAAATCGGGGTCCCATCACCAAAAACATCTTTCTATTTCTAAGCTTAGCCAGCCATTTTAGGGTGAGGGTGTGGGGGCATACCCTTATAACATTGACAAAGTACATTACAAAACTGAATAAGGTTGCGGGAATACCTTTGGAGTTTTCAAACAATTAAAAATTTAGAAACAACGGTGTTTCGGATCACTATAGAACGACCCATCAGGTTGCCCTCTTCAAGTGTCCCTCCTAAATCTAGCTTGTGATGTTCTTAGGCAACTTTTGATTTGATTTAACGCTTCCTTTTTTTTTTTTTTTTACCTGTAAAACATTATTTATTTTTAGAAAAATGCATTTTAAGAGTTTTTTTTTTAATTTTTTTTTTCATTTAATAACTTAATTTAAATAAATTAAATAAAAAAAGCACACTAAATAATTAAATAATTAGATTAATTATTTTTATTGTTATATTCTCCCATAATTCTCTTTTTTTATTAAATATTATAATTAATAATCTAAGTTTTTATATAAAATTAAAAATACTATTAAGGAGATCAATTTAGAAATATGTTAAATAATAATAATAATTTATATAAAATATATAATAATTTTATATTTATATATCTTTTAATTAGAATAATATTTATGTATTCTTAATTTTATAATTTATAAAATTTAATTAAAAATATTATTTAATAATAAATCATGTGAAGCATGAATTTACGAACTAGTTTGATATATTTACAAATTGGTTGTCATTGATTTTTTTCTTTAAATGTCAATTTTAATCATTTATCTTAAAGTAAATTTTAATCCTTTTTATATCTAAGAAAAAGAAATTAATCTTTTTTTTTTTTACTTTCAACTGTCTATTATTTTAATAAAAAAAATTTAATTTATATGGTAAATCTAAAAATTTATAAATTTATTTTATAATTTTATATTTAAAATTTTATTATAATATATATCTTAATCAGTCCGAACTTTTTATCTCATTTTTATTTTATTTATTTATAAGAAAAATATTAGCTATCATATTAGATGCAACGTAAAATCTAAATTGTGTCTCAACTCATGAGCTATAAAATAATTAATTTAAAGACAAGAAGTGATGCAAGGGTATTGGCAGTTCAGATTCTAGTTTGAATGCTTAGACAGCAGAGTTAACAGAGCAGCCAAAAAGTCCTACTATGAAATGGGGTGTTAGTTGGAAGTTGAAATAGTTTTTTTATCCCCAAATGATTGAAGCAAAATTAATAACAAAAATGCAGGGACCAAAAATATAATAATATGAAACCGAATGCCTTTGTCCTACATTTAATAATAAAATAAGAAGCAATGGAAACAAAAGTTAATTTGTATCAAATAGTTCCAAGTCTGTGACTGTTGACAATAGTATAGTATATTTCTCATCGTTAAATCCTTTCCACTTCTTTCTTATCATAGAATTGATTGGTAAATAATAAAAAAGAAAAATGTTAAAATACTATTGTTAGAACTTTCTATTGCATTCTGGCTTAATAATTGAGTGTTTATCTTTTGAAAAAAATTAAATATTAATTATTGTTTTTATTGTTATATTTTATTTTTTATTATTATTAATAAAACAACAAAAAATATTTGTGATGATGACAATTAAAGAAGGAAATTGGAGAGGAAAATGATGATTAATGATTGTTTTTAAGCTATGATATCAATAAGGATAAAAATTTATCCTTATTATGCTTAAAAATGGTGATGAGAGCTTTTTAGGGTAGAAAATTATTAGAGGTTATTGTAATTATATGATAAATGATTGATAGGAGTGAGTGTTAAGGAAATGGTTGGGTGGGGATTGGGGAATTAAAGGAAGGTAAGTGCAAATAAAGAGAAAGCATGTGGGATACCCATGTGAAGGGCATTAAATTTTTTTAACAAACTCAACTAAATTTTTGACATAGCCATTCATATGATATAATTGGAGGAACCAAAACCAAATCCCATGTGAAGAATCATTGACCTCTCAGAACAATGGATATAGAGCTAAAAGCCTAAAAACATGTTCAAATGATTATGCATTAGAAGCCAAGAAACATATTTAAAATAAGATAATAGCTAACTAATCTCCATTAATGGAAACACAAGCAAGATAATTCTTTGACAAAAGATTAAAAACGATGTCTAATTAAAATTTGTTGTTTCTTTTGATTTACATTACACCTCTCTGTCTCTAATGGCTTGGCTTAATTAGACTTTATCAATTCTTAAGCTAAGTCTCCAGAAGAACTAGTATCATATGTTCTAATTAATAAGATTCGGATAAGGGAAATTAATTACCCTTTTTTTTTTTTTTACCAAAGTAATTTTATTTATCCTTGTAGTATTCACAAAACAAATTTTCAGCAATATACATATATAAAATTAGTTCATATTGGATCAACTTGTGAACCCTAAAAGACATTGATAGGAAACACCACTGTAGCCATTGGAATTGCCACTCATCCACCGGATCAGTCCTTGTTTGCTTGGATGCATGACTATGACCAAGCTATCACTTGGCCAATACTGGAAAGTCTTTTGCATTGGCTGCTTCAGCCCTAGCAACCCCCCATGGTTAGCCATGGCTTGTCTGTGGACCATTAATTATATATATATATACACACACACAATAATTTTTTTTTTATTTGTAAATTTACTTATCTATTAAGTTTAATTGAATCTCTTTCTGATGAATGTAAAAAATATAATTTTATATTTAATGCGTATATTTAAAAAATTATTTTCAATCGATAAGATGCTAAGTAAATTCACTTGAAAAATAAATAATTATCGGAATTTCAGTAATATAATAATACAATAGTCATTGGAATGAGATAAATTAATCTCTAATTAAGCAGCTGATTGCTAATGTACTTATAATGAAATTAGGATCTAATTCTGCTCAATTTTCAAACTAATGTATCATTTAATGATTTCTTAAATATAGAACATAATTGCGAGAGAACAAAACTACCCTATCTAATATATATTATATAATTTTTATCTTCAAATACAAGTTTCTAGCATTGCAGGGCTGCAAGTGTGTAGATAGGTTCCTCTTTGATAGAGAAAAATAAGAGTTGTGTTTTCTATATTTATATTTTTATATTTTATATTTTTCTTATTTAATTTTGATAAAATATTTATTTTTAGGTGTTATTTAAGATATTATATTTATTTTTATTTTTAAGTTAATTTTGATTTATTTTCCTTATTTATATAAATATGGTGATTTGTTTTCTTTTTGGAATCAATTACTATATTAAACTATTAGGATTTGTTTTCTTTTTGGAATCAATTACTATATTAAACTATTAGGATTTCAGAAGTTATTTTCTATATATAGTCATATAAATCTTAGATTTAATAGAGTTTGGATTTGAATTAAAAATAACATTTCTGTTTGAAAGTTGTTTCTTCTAATTTTTAGTATTCTTTTTTTAATAAACGAACTTTGATGCATATTAGTCTGGTATTCATTTATAATCAACATACTTTTAGAAGGCTTCTGCTACGTCAGTTAGTATCAGATCTTGCGCTTGTTCCTTGAAAATTATGTCACCAAGAAGAGTACGTCAGACTATACCTGTAGAGGAGGTTTATTACCGTGACGTAATAACTCAGATAGTTCAATGTATCACAAATCACATGGAGGAACGTATGACACAAATGATAGATCAGTTAACCTAATGGGTGAATAAACTTTTGAGAGATCAAATATTTAATTTTTATGTCTCAGAAATAATGTGAATTGTCAATTGGGATTTATCTGCATTATTTGATGATTATCCTAATAAAAAAATATCATTATCTACTATAATAGTTCCAACATCTATGAAAAATCATAATAATATCGGAGAATCACAACAGACTACAATACAAATTCATAAGAGAGAAAAATATTATTATGAAGATTCATTCACAAATATTTTTTCTCTACGGTTTCTGATTCTTTTTTCCTTAAAAAAAAATTTAATTGAAAGTTATATTAAAAATTATTGGACTGATTGGACGGAAAATATAATGAATATTAGAAAATTTCATATTTTTTATGAGTATTTTCAAATGAGAAAAAAAAAATATATCGACTCAAATTTGAGAATGAATTTTCTACACCCTAGAGAGAATGAACACCAGGAAAAGGTATTTTATTTAGAAGAAATAAAGGTTTGGTACTAGAAGCATATACTGATGCAGACTATGCTGGGTCAATTGTTGATAGGAGGTCAACCTCAGGATATTGTACCTTTCTTGGTGGGAATCTAGTAACTTGGAGGAGTTAGAAGCAAAACATCGTGGCTCAATCAAGTGTAGAGGCTGAATTTCGGGCTATGGCCCAAGGCGTTTGTGAGTTACTTTGGTTGAAGATTATTCTTGAAGACTTGAAGATTAAATGGGATGATCCTATGAGACTTTATTGTGATAACAAATCCGCAATCAGTATTGCTCATAACTCAGTACAACATGACCAGACAAAACATATTGAAGTGGACAGACATTTCATTAAGGATAAGTTAGAGAGTGGATTGATATGTACACCCTATGTTCCTACACGTGGTCAACTTGCAGATGTCTTAATTAAAGAATTGAACAGTTCAGATTTTCAGACAATCATATCTAAGTTGGGAATGTAGAATAACTATTCACCAGCTTGAGGGGGAGTGTAGAGAAAATCCTATTTAAGAAATAATTTTGTATATTAATAGCTTTCCTATTTAGGAGATAATTTTGTATATTATTAGCTTTCCTATTTTGTTGTAAAATCTATTAATTATGGGATTATATTAGATTATCATAAATTATGGGATTTAATTTAATTTTTTATTTTTGCTAGATTAATGTGTATAAAGCCGGTATTATTGTTTGGTAATAAAATAAGAAGAATATAATTCTCTTTCATTGTACATATATATGTTTTTTTTTTTTTTTTTTTTTGATTTGAAAAATATAGCAACTTATTAAGTATTACATGTGCTCCTAGTTCTTTAGCAGAAAATTAAGATGCATTCTGTTATAACAATAATCACACATGTTATATAAACCCTAATTAATTAGGACATCCCCTTTTTTCAGTAGTAAATCTTTTCAATTTCAGGTAATGATATTGACCAATTATAATGAGCCATGAGTCCAAAAATTGAGAAGCCTAAGGCTAAATCAAGTTAAGATGATTATAACCTACTGATGAAATTGGTGAAAGCAACCTTTGTAGCATGGCAAGAAAGTAGCCCGTCTTAAACCCACCCACACAAAATTAAAAGAAAATTAATCTATTAAGGACGATCCTCTAATTAATTAATAATTGATTGCTAATTAATTCCCTTTCATTAGTGATGCTAAGGCAAGGTCAGTATCACGTCATATGTTTAGAGAAAAAAAAAATTAAGAAATACTGGAAATTATTATTTTCATCAATGACTATATATAAAACATCACATATTGTTAAATTGTTCTTTGGAGATGAAAAAATAGTTGCATCATACAAGATATGGAAGAGTAAAGAAATTAGCTTAAAAATGTGATTAATCATCACATATATGAAATTTTGGCTAAAAATTGCACAAGCAAACCTTTATAATTTTTTTTCACGAATCAATAAATTTTTTATTTAATAGTAATAATTAAAATAATTTTTAAAATTAAAAAAATTCAAATTTCAATTCGAATTAAAACTCATTAAAAAAGGAAAAGATTTGAGCGATTGTTATAAATTATAATCATGCCAAAAATTTGTCAACATAATTGAAAGACAAGGTTGGAATTCTAATTAAATTGAGAAAATTATACATTTTCGTGTTATAAATTATGTGTAATTCTCATAAATTAAAACAGTTTATTATTAATTAGTTATTATCAATAATAATAATAATAAAAATTATATCCTAAACCTGTAGTTGTTCTGCAATGTCAAAAACTAAACAAGATTATTATGGGTTTACTCGTATATGTATATAGTCAATACGAATTCACATCCGTTGGATCAATGTAATTGGCTGTTGAACCACCCCAAGACTAGTTGGTCAATAAAGTATGGTGGTGATGTTAACCTTCATTATTCAATAAGTTATTAACCCATCCAATGTCGAGTAGTCAATACATTCATAGTCACATGGACCAATAATTCAGTTTTATCACCTGCTTCTTCAAGAATTCTATTACAAATTTGATCCGGCCCTTGAGAACTAACCCACAAAAAGACAATCCTCTTGAGGCTACCCTCCGACCAATCTTGTCTCATTCTCCACTGGTTCATACCCCTTATAACATGGAGGAAATTATGGCAGCTTTACCTAGTCTCTCTAATTACCTTATTTGCTCTATCTTTTTAATTCTCTCAACAAATCCAACCATGAAAAGCTCTGACTTATTTCTTGTTCCAAACAAACATTTCATCAAACACATAGTTAGCAACCAAAGCAAATAACAAAAGAAATCCACTTTCTTTTCTTTATATTATTATCATATCCAAATCCAACTACAAGATTAAAGCAGACCTTATATAATTTTTTGGTTTTTGGTTGTTGACTCTCTCATTAGTTAATTTACTTTTGACAGAGTAATATACTTTGAAGTTAAGAGAGGAGATTATGGAGATTGAATCAGTGAAGTGTGAATGTTGTGGATTGAAAGAGGATTGCACCCAAGATTATATTAGTGAAGTGAAATCAAAATTTGATGAGAAATGGCTATGTGGGTTATGTTCAGAAGCTGTTAGAGATGAAGTTAATAGAGGTAAAAAAAATAAAAAACCATTTGGAATGGAAGAAGCAGTGAGAGCTCATATGTCATTTTGTGGTAAATTCAATTCAAATCCAGCAGTTAGAGTTGCTGATGGGATGCGACAGATGCTTAGAAGAAGGTCAGGGGATTTATCTTCTTCACCTTCTTCTTCTAAGAATAAGTACACCAGATCGGCAAGCACAAAACTTTACTGATCAATTGCTTCTTCTTCTTCTTCCTTTTCTTGGAATAATATTTTCTTGGCTATATCCCTTTTGGTCAAGTCTTTTCTTGTCTGGTACAGGGAATGTTATCACCAAAGACCTTTTTTCCCCTACTTCTGTTTTGTTCTGTTTTTCTTGACTTCAGTAGTTTTGCTACACTTTTCTTCTCCCATTCTTGACTTAACAGAGAAAAAATTTTGAAGGGAAAATCCCAATTTTTACATAAATTAGTCAAGTAATATGGAATAAAATTGAATTTCAATCCAATGAAATTATCTATAATTAATTAAATATTATGTTAGATAATGAAATGCAGAAAAGTTGAAAACTTAATAAAAATACTCAACTTAATATTAATCTTAAAATTAATTTTGAGTATTAAACTAGATTGCTCTAAAGTTTGAATTGATTTAATTTTGGACCCCAACTTTCTTGTTTTTCTTAATCATTATTAGGAATTAAAGTTAAATAAAATTATTGTCTTAAAAAGTTAAAAACAGTAACACTGTTTCCTGATGGCAAGATGTATATATATTTTCCTACTTGGTTATATTGAATTCCAAAAATAAAGAAAATCACCAACAAATCTTAACTTTTCCATATCAAAATACAGCAACAATGGTCAACTTCCCACTACGCTAGAAAGGACTATTTCAACATTATATATGTCATAAGCAATTCAATTATTGTTAAGCAAAACTATAATTTCTTCCACCAACAAGCGGTGTTGCAACATGTCCATTAATTTGCTTTTTTAGAAATGATAAAATGTAACTGTTGTTTTAACATAATGATAAAGTGAGAATATTTAAAAATGTATGTTATGATTTAAAGCTCATCAATTTTAAATTCTTCTTTAATGCTAAAAAGAAATTGATAAAATATGATTAAGATGTTAATTGCTACGACTTCATCTATATATTTATGCCAACCAAATTATATATATATGATCATTAATCAGGCAAACTTCTTTTGATGGCAAAAATAAATGAGAAGATTAAACTTAATTATATGTCCCCTTATTAATTAATAAATAATAAATAAATAAATATAATTAATATAAGACTCATTATTAATTTGATGTATCAGTAAATTTATTTTTTATTAATCAAAATTTGATTTTCAAGATTATCACCAATAAATTAATTTTTCAATATATAAATTGAGTGAGTATTTGACAAATTTTTTAATATAATCATTAATTTTTTTATTTTCAATATATGCATCATATCCGTCCGATTATTAATAACTATTAGTTATTAGATAACTGTTAGATAATCAAATAACTATTATTACAAAAGTTTCAATTTGAAATTTTTTTTAAAATTTTTATTTATTTAAATAAAAAAACTAAATTATTTTTGAAAAATAATATTTAAATAAAAATAAAAATATTAAGTTATTAAATATATTAACAATTAACAACTAATAATAATTTTACCAAATATTTATAATAATCCATTATTATATAACAGTTATCAATTATCACCCACTAATTAATAGTCAAATTAAACGAGACCTAAATATTAAAAATATGTTCTTATTAAATCACACTAAGAGAAAATATAATCTCGATTAATTCATAATTAAGCTGAATGCAAAACAAAAGTCAACTTTCAAATGTATATACAAACATCTACATGCCTTATAGTAAAAAATATTAAATTCCAATAATCCAAGATCATGTTAATTATGTGTTCCGATAAGCAAGCACCCACTAGTGGTGGTAAGACCAATTATAAGCCGGTAATCATGTTCCATGTGATTAACAGTTTTAGATTTTAATTATACTAATACTGCACAAGTCAATGCATGATTAATATTTAATTGATACTTAATGACTTGGTGACTATAGAGGCTAGGATGTCTTGTGTCTTGTTTGATCTGCACTATCAATTTCCTGCTATGATATGGCATCTAGTGAATTGGATTCCATAACTTACATGAAGGCAATTAATGCAGGAAAATGGAATTGGTTTTCTATAGAGAGTAGATAGAGTACATCATGTAATTAAATTTCAACCATTAATTATCATATTCCTGCTTACCCAGGGAACAAGAACATTCGAATTTCTTTTTTCTACTTTCTTTCCTGAGTCCAAGTGTTTATATATATACAGAGTCCTAACTATCTTTACAAGATTTTAGAGTGAAGAAGGAAAGGGAAAATTTCAGGTTCCCATTATTTTCCTGGGTGGGTGTTGCCAACTTAAGAACCTTAAGCAACTATTAAAACAAAAAGGAGGAAAAATAGTATTCAAATCATTCTCCCATTATTATAATAAACTAATAATTTAGTATACGAATAAAAATTTTACAATGCAAAAAAATTAAATCTTGATAACTCTTCTTTTATTTAAGAATTTTCGATATAACATTTATATTTAATAATAGAGTACTAAGTATTTAAATGATATAACTCTGAATTAACCTCCAGGAGTGCAGAGGAGCCTCTGGCCATATAATAGAACTCAGCGTGAGTCATGAAAATAAATTATATTGAGAAACTTACTTGACAAAAAATAATTTATACACCATTAACAAATATAAAAAGAATATAACTAACAAATTTAAAATTGTAACTCATAAACATATCATTAACATAATAATATAATGAAATTGATTATAAATATAAAATAATATTAATTAGGTTTCATTCTAATTTAAAGAGGTGCATTGCAGGATTTGTGTACTGTACAAGTCAGTAACTGAGGAGGTAAGTGTATTGGCTGGCTATTGCATACTGCAGGATTGTTCAAAACAGGATTTGCTACACGGTCCTTTACTGTATTATCAGTCGGAGTTACTGTGGTAAACCCCTTTCAGCTAATTTTGCTTAATTGGATGATTGCAGGCAAATAGAGGAAGTGTAGGATCAGGAGATTAAGTATCTTTGTTAAGCAAATTCATGATTTTTTTTATTATTTATATCCACAAGTGGTCAGATGGGATGATTGGTTACTCGATTCAAAAAGCCAATAGTTGATGGAGTAACAGGAAATGGGGAGCCTCAGTTGTGCAATTAGATCCTAGTACATGGGTTCTGGAGTATAGGCGGAGCTCTGTACTGGATTGTTCAAGATTTTCTTCAGTTGTAGCCGGCTCTTCAAGTACCAGATGTCAAGAGTGAAGAGAAGGATGAATCAAGAGTTCTGGTTCTTGTCTGCTTTGAAAGACCCATACAGTGAGTATACGGCAGCAGACCATGTCAAGATCCCAACTTAAAAGAACTGATCGATTTCAAATCCAGCGCCTTAGTTTTCTTCATTAGATTTTTGGTTCTCATTTCTTGTGAGAAGGGTTCTTTCATTTTTATTTTTCATTTTATTTGGTTATGAAAACCTCCTCAACTCATTATTTAATTCTACGTAGTTCCACTAAAATGCTGTAAGATGACTAAAGTTTTCATGTCTAATGTTATTATGTTTTAATATCAAATTGTATATGATGAATTTATGTGCTTTTGCAATATAATTACATGGTTCTATTTTTGTGGCGATAAATCCAATTAGATATAAGTTTTTTCCTTTTTCAGCTCAATTTTTGCACCCTGTAAGAATGAAAAGATACTTCCTGTACCTTAGGAGCATTAACATGGTGCTTCCTAGACATTGGGCGAGCTTGGAGGGAGAACAGAGCACATACGATTAAGCAGCAATTCAGCACCAACGATATTCTCAATATTTAACTTTCATATTTGTACAGTGTTTCCCTCAAGACAAGATGTTCAAGTATCTACAACTATTAAACTTCAAATTTGAAAAAATAAATTCACCAGTAGTCGTTACAAGAGCATACACCATTTTTGTAGTGGTGAAATCGAGTCCTATCCCTGACAACGATCTCTTGTTCATAAACCTTTGATACCAACTTCATGAAGGTATGGCAGTCCTCACAAACCCTAAGATTCTTAACTATTCGGATGCATGACCCTTTTCCCTCTCTTACAAGCCCATAACAAAGGGCTAACTTCTCACTGTGCCATAAAACTACTTCCTTTTTTGCTTCCTCTTCTAAATCAACCAAAACAACACTAGTATTAGGAGAATAACCAATAACTTTCAAGTTCCCAACAACCTCATCTAACTTCCCATATATCTGATCTGCTTGTTTATGTTTTCTATCTGCCATTGAGAACTCGTGCACTCCATCGCTCAATTCTATCCGACTGTATCCCCTTTCTTTCAATATACCTCTTTGTTTCATCAAGTTTCTTACTTCCCCAACATCTTGCCATCTTTGTTCTTTTGCATAAATGTTTGATAATAGAACAAGCGCTCCATCATGATCTGGCTCCAACTCAAGCACCCTTTTAGCAGCAAATTCTCCTAATTCATTTTCTCCATGAACCCGACAAGCAGCCATTAGAGAACCCCAAATGACAATATTAGGTGCCAAAGGCATTGTCTCAACAAGATTAAGTGCTTCTCTTAGGAGCTTAGCCCGACCAAATAGATCTACCATGCAGCCGTAGTGCTCGTGTTTGGGAGAGATGTTATAGTCATTGATCATCGATGCAAACATTCTCTGGCCCTCTTGTACTAGACCTGCATGGCTACAAGCATAAAGCACTCCTACAAATGTCACCGCATTAGGCTCAATATTTTCATCTTTCATTTTGTGAAAGAAGTTCATTGCATTATTGGCATCCCCATGGATAGCAAAGGCACTGATCATACTGGTCCAAGATATCACATTTCTTCTCGGCATCTTCTCAAAAATTGTTCTTGCTGCTTCCAAACATCCACATTTGGCATACATATCAATGAGGGCATTGTTGACTGGCAAAGCTCCTCCAAATCCACTCTTGTCAACAAACATATGGATCCTTTTAGCTTGATCCAGTAGACCAAGATGAGCACAAGCTGAGATTACACTCAGCATGGTAACTTCATCTGGTTCTATTCCTAAAACCTGCATTTCATCAAATAGATTGAGAGCTTCTTGAGGTTGATCACTCTCGGCATAACCAGAGATCATTGCACTCCAACAGACCAAGTCCTTTTCATCCATCTGGTCAAAAATCAAGCGAGCATCTTCAACACTTCCAACTCTTGAATAGCCAGAAATCATGGTGGTAGAAGCAACCAAGTTTCTGGATGAGATCTTAGAAAATAGTTCTTTAGCCATATCCATGCAACCACAACTTGCATACATAGAGATAAGTGCACTGTCCAAATGAGGATCAAGCTCAATATTATTTTCAGTAATGATATCATGGACTGCTTTTCCAAAGCTTAAATTTCCAGCTCGACTACAAGCTGATATTATGGTTGAGAGAACCATCTTGTCCGGTTTCACACAAGAGCTCCTCATCTCTTCAAAAAGCAGCAAGGCATCATCAAAAAGTCCACCTTGACAGTACCTGTTGCAAAATGAAAATGAGTAAAAAAAGGCTCGATTCAGCAATAGAAAATAAATGCACCAGTGAAGGGTCCATAAGCCTACCCATTAATCATGATGCTCCAGGTAACAACATCTCGATAAGACATTTTATCAAACATCAATCGCGCATCCAAAATCCTACCACATGCAGAGTACATACCCATCAAACCCGTTTGCACAAAAGGGTCCTTATCAAATCCCAACTTAGCCGCAACTCCATGAATCTCCAATCCATGATTCAAAGCAGAGACCTCAGCAGCTGCTTTAAGCAAGGGAGGAAAGCTAAACCTATCCACACCGAATAATCCCTCCTCTCTTATTTTCTCGTAGGCTAAAAGGACGGTTTCAGGTTTAGAGCTACGAGACAAAGCCCGCAAGAATTTGTTGGATAGAGTAGGGCGAGGAGTGGGAAGGTGGGTGAAGACGGAGAGGGCATATTCAAGGTTGGAGATGGAGGAAGGGGACGAAATAATCAGTTTGATAAGGATGGAGGGAGAAAGATTGGAGCGCAAGATTTGGGCATGAACTTGTTTAAGGTGGAAGAGGGAAGCAGAAGAGGAGGTGAGAAATGGGAGGACAGTGGCGTTGATGGCGGTGGAGTTAAGCGGAAGAGGTATTGTAGGTGAGGTTAACGATGACATTCTGTGTCTTGCAGTTGGATTTACACTTTATAGGAGAATTTTGGGTTTTGGAAAGCTGAAAATGGAGGGAATTTATTTGTTGAATTAAGTACTCGCATTGTCATTTGTAATATGGGCTCATTTTATAAGCCCATATACTGTTAATGTCAAATTTGAACTTTAGGCCCAGCCAACTTAGAGCTATTACCTTTATTTTTCATCATCCGACAATTAGAAAATTTCAGATCAAAGCAAGAATTTGGAATTGGAGTAAATGGCTCAAGTGTTATCCGAGCTCCTTCTAGTCCTCAGCTCCCAAAAGGTATTTCTCTTCTCTTTCTCCTTTTCCTTCTCCTTCTCATGCCTTTCTAGCATAAGCATTTCTGACCCATTTTCTTTGTGTGTTTTGCTTTGATATTAAGGTAATAGCCATATAATAGCTCCTATAATCCATAATTGAAACTTTTAATTTTCTTCTAGCTTATAATAATGTGGAATATCGATAAAAAAACATGAAGACATCCACACTTGTGCTTCGGAAAAGGGTTTGGGTTTGGTTGGGGGGGGGGGGGGGGGGGGGGGGGGTGTGG